>JASTWQ010000555.1:0-117101 GCA_035220615.1 Leptothorax acervorum
ATAGTTAGAAAAATATTTTTAGAATGTTTCTATGTTCGCCAGATCATGTCAAAAAAATATTTTTAAAAATGTTTTTAAAAGACTTTACAAATATTATTGAATATATTTGTATGTAATCTTTCAAAACATTTTTGAAAATATATTTTGCTTCCTCATAGAGGAAGCTTTGTTTTCATAAACTTCGTATATGGACCTTTGATCGTATATAAAGCTAGGTCTAATCAACCAAATATTAAAGAAAAATATATGAAATAGGGGTAGAAAAGACCAAAGAAAAAATTGTTTTTTAGTTTTTGATGCCAATGTGTTCAGAATGTTCTAAAACGTCGAAAAATTGCCTTTAAAAAAAATGTCCGTATGTGTGTGTGTGTATGTGCAGATTTGTTGTGGTTGCTCTAACTTCCGCAAATATTGAGATATCGGGCTGTTTTTTTTTTTAATCGATAGAGCATCATTCAAGGAAGGTTGGTATTGAATTTGGCGATGATCGGTAAAGGGGTTCTTTTTTTAAAAAATTTTAAATTTTTTTACAAATGTCTGTGGTTGCTCTAACTTCCGCAAATATTGAGATATCGGGCTGTTTTTTTTTTTAATCGATAGAGCATCATTCAAGGAAGGTTGGTATTGAATTTGGCGATGATCGGTAAAGGGGTTCTTTTTAAAAGAATTTTTAAATTTTTTTAGAAATGTCCGTGGTTGCTTTAATTTCCGCAAATATTGAGATATCGGTTGTTTTTTTTTTTAATCGATAGAGTATCATTCAAGGAAGATTGGTATTGAATTTGGCGATAATCGGTAAAGGGGTTCTTTTTAAAAAAATTTTGAATTTTTTAGAAATGTCCGTGGTTGCTTTAACTTCCGCAAATATTGAGATATTGGGTTGTTTTTTTTTTTAATCGATAGAGTATCATTCAAGAAAGGTTGGTATTAAATTTGGCGATGATCGGTAAAGGGGTTCTTTTTAAAAAAAAATTTGAGTTTTTTTAGAAATGTTCGTGGTTGCATTAACTTCAGCAAATATTGAGATATCGGGCCGATTTTTTTTTAATCAATAAAGTATCATTTAAGAAAGGTTGATATTGAATTTGGCGATAATCGGTAAAAGGGTTCTTTTTTTAAAAAATTTTTAGAAAATTTTTTTTAGAAATGTCCCTGGTTGCTCCTTTTGCACAGTTACTCTTTACATCCTTGCGCAAAACATAGGCTACTACGGAATCTCGATTATTCACTTACCGATCAGCTACTTTATTCCTTGGTTTTTCCGGGCGTTTTTTCGGGACTTTCGAGGTTGCTCGCTCGCGATGTACGCACAAAACTTCGATATTTCACTTACCGATTACCGATTTAATCTCTTTGTTTTCCCGGGCGTATTTTAAGTCTGTTTGTTCTTTATACACTCATAAACTATTCGACCGATCTGAACCAACTCTTGCACAATTACTCTTTACATCCTTGCACAAAACATAGGTTACTACGGAACCCCGATACTTCACTTACCGATCAGCGTCTTCATCCTTTGATTTTCCAGGGTGTTTTTTCAGGAATTTCGAGATTGCTCGCTCGCGATGTACACAGAATCTCGATATTTTACTTACCGATTACCGATTTTATCTCTTGGTTTTCCCGGATATTTTTAAAGTGAAATATCGAAGTTCTGTGTACATCGCAAGCGAGCAATCTCGAAATTCCTGAAAAACGCCCGGGAAAACCAAGGGATGATTGATACTAAACATAAAATCTTTAATCCATATTTATGTAAATAAAACTTAATAATGACAATTATTAAAAAGTAAAACAAATTCTATTATATTCTTCAGTCATTTCTACCCCAATTTTATATATAATTCTTCAAGATTTGGTTGATTAGACTCAGCTTTATAAAGCTTCTATGTATGTACGAATTCTCCGAAATTTGAAACGTGTGTAACACGAGAACTGATCAATCAAATTTTAAAAAATTATATATGAAATAGAGGTAGAAAAGACTGAAAAATATAATAAAATTAGAAATAGCACGATATTTTAAGAAATGCCTTTGATTGCTCTAACTTTTGTAAGTTTTGAAATATTTGGCTATTTCTAATTTTATTATATTCTTTCTGTCTTTTCTACCCCTATTTTATATATAATTCTTTAAGATTTGGTTGATTAGACTCACAATCAGCTTTATAAGGCTTTTATGTATGTACGGATTCCCAGAAATTTTAAATGCCTTCAACTCAAAAACTAATCAATCAAACCTTAAAGAATTATATATGAAATAGAAGTAGAAAATACTGAAAAAATATAATCAAATTAAAAAAGTTGCCAATAATTAATACTAAATTGTCTAAAAACATTAATTTATGAAAAGTCTTAATTAGAATATAATAAACTAAAAAATATAATAGAATTAGAAAAATTAACAATATAATTAAAAAGTGTGCAAGTAGAAACTTGCACATTGCTTCCTCATAGCTTTAAAGTGTGCAAGTTGAAACTTGCACATTGCTTCCTCATAGCTTTAAAGTGTGCAAGTAGAGACTTGCACATTGCTTCCTCATAGTTTTTAAGTGTGCAAGTAGAAACTTGCACATTGCTTCCTCATAGTTTTTAAGTGAGCAAGTAGAAACTTGCACATTGTTTTCTCATAGTTTTTAAGTGAGCCAGTAGAAACTTGCACATTGCTTTCTCATAGTTTTTAAGTGAGCCAGTAGAAACTTGCACATTGCTTTCTCATAGTTTTTAAGTGAGCCAGTAGAAACTTGCACATTGCTTTCTCATAATTTTTAAGTGAGCAAGTAGAAACTTGCGCATTACTTAATCAACATTTTATTTCGCTTATAAAGCTTCCTCTATGAGGAAGCCAAATTAAAGAATATTTACTAATAATTGTACATCAAATAAAAAACAAGCTTCCTCATAGAGGAAGCTTTATAAGCGAAATAAAATGTTGATTAAGTAATGCGCAAGTTTCTACTTGCTCACTTAAAAATTATGAGAAAGCAATGTGCAAGTTTCTACTGGCTCACTTAAAAACTATGAGAAAGCAATGTGCAAGTTTCTACTGGCTCACTTAAAAACTATGAGAAAGCAATGTGCAAGTTTCTACTGGCTCACTTATTTTTTACATGATTTGGCGGACACAGAAACATTCTATAAATATTTTTGTGAATTATTTTAAATTATTTTAAACTTCCTAAAAAATATCTTAAAAATATTTAAAGAGGTTTTTGTGCTGTATGGGGACTTTACTCTTGAGACTAATAGGGTTGAGTTCAATTGGGGATTGTTTCAAGCAGAAGGGATGAATACATTAAGTTTATTTGTGTGGTATAAATTTATAGTACAAATTCAGCCCTTTAAATTTTTTTATTTAATTTTCTTTTTTTTTTTGTTTTCTTATGGCCTTCCTAGCTTAAGGTGGTTCATGCATTTAGGTCATATGTAGTTAGCCCGGAAAATGTGATATGAAATGAAAGGTTAACGTTCCTAGAGTGTGTCTGTAAAATTTCGGATTTTTTAACCGATTGGTTCCGGAGATATATGTCCGTAAACTTTGCCAATTTAACGCGGTGGGGGTAGACCCTATGCGAAAAACGAGGCAAAAGCGCTTATGCTGCAAAAATTGCAATACTTCAAATGTACTTGAACGAACCAAAAACTGACGAAACGATGCAATAAACATTTTGTAAGATACTGGACGAAAGCCCGAGTTCATTGACCGAACCATATAATAATAAAACGTAATTTTCGATTGACTAAATCGACAACACGGAACTGATGGCTGGACTCGAGCGGCACTAGCGGCAGCTTCACAACGTCGCACGTGTCAGCTGATGCGTAAGGAGCATACTTATCTCAAAACTTTCAACGTTTACCACGTTTGTGCACGTTTGTCTCGAAACTTCCTTTATGTCGAGGCTGCTCGCTCATATTTGACAATTGTACGTAAAGGTTATATAGATCGCGGCGACGAAGACTGCTTACCACGCGTGCTGCTGACTGGTTGTGTATACCGACCGTGCTCATAACTCTAGTAAAAGAAGTGACTTTTGTCTCAATATTTTAATTACGTAGAGGTCGTACAACATTAAAGATGTCATAAATAATAAATCTAATTATATGCTGATTTTTACGGACAAAAATCACACTTATTTATCACTAATAAAAATAGTTGCCTATTTGACTTGCAAGTACTGCATGAACCACCTTAATACTAATAAAGTAGCAACGCCACGATTCTCTTCGAAATGGAACGGGGTGCAAAATTATTATTAGTGGTACAAATTAGTACTAAATGGCTTAATATTCTGATAGATCCGATTTGATTTTGCCGATTTGGTCCTATTAGCTTAATAAAGGTATAGAAATTATTGGATTTTCCCTGCTCTTTAACGTCTAATATATTTATTACATCACACATATTACATTGCAATCAATTAAGCGCTTTACCGGAACAAGTTTTTCGCATGATGGACGATATCACTCCGTCGAGCCATTCTCCGGTGGAAAGATTGTGCTCGCGGTAGAGTTCACCGAGACTCAGTGCTTTAGGATTAATGGGATGTACGTGAACGGTGTTAAAGCCCCGCCTTCTATCGCTCTTCATTGCCGTCATCGTATTCTGCAAAATCTTCCATGTTGCGGTTTTTGCGGTGTTTGACGCGCCGACGATCATTGTTGAGTGACGCGAGCTCCTCGTCTCGTACAGTTCAATAACTTTTGTCACTATCATGGGAATTGGCTATAATCCGGATAATGTAAACAATTAATTAATCCCAATGTAGCTTGCTAGATGATTTATCCAGCGATTAATCCAAACAATTTCTATAATTATATTTTTGCTAACGCTGGAGATTAAATTCTAATGATGATTCAAGGAAGATATCAGCTTGATACATATAAATTGATATTTGTAAGCGTTGGATCAGCACAAATAATTTCTCAATAAATGCTCGATAAATGTCCTTAGGGCCACGATATAAAAAATGCGAACGTTGGCCCCTTCCAGCAAGCGGAGTTACGTTATATCTTTTCTAAGTAGATTACCTGCAGCTTCAACTTTATTGCCTCGCTGGTTATATAACTGATAATTTCTTCGTAATCCACGGTTGGTACGTCTATGTTGGGGAAAAGATCTGTGGTGATATCGAGGAATAGCGGTAGGTCGTCCGAGGTAAGCTTGGCGACATTTATGTCTTTCATGGCGAGAATAATTATCTAGATAACTTGGTTGATGCAAGTTCATCAAAATGTTCGTGTAGCACAAAAAACTGTTATTGCGTTTCCGTTGCTTTGCAAAATATTTCAAGTAAACGTAATAACAAAAAATATCATAAATAATTTAAAATAAATTTTTTAAAATAAATTTAAAATAATTTAAAATAAATTTACGTCATTTTTCTTTAATTCCTAAGCAAAATTTTATCGCTTTGTACTTTTGGATGATGGGCAGTAAAATTCTTGTTGAAGATTAAATCATTTTATGTATTTATTAAATAGTCACCTCCTTGTCAGGCAAATTGGGATATAGTCGTTTCTTTTTGCCAGCGTATCGAGTGAGCGTTACTATACCTCGCAAACCGAAGTCATAATGGTATTGCTTACTAAGCTGCTGTTGGGCGAGAGTGTATAAAGTAAAAATCTACAAAAAAGAAAAGCATTATGCAGGATTTTCAGCACATTCTGATATTAAAGTAATATTAAAATTGCTTCACTGATAAGTGAAATAAATACTTATAAGTTATCGGCCACAGTAAACGAGAAATAAAAATTGTTCCATAAATTTAATGATACCATATATTGTACTATTATTATTCATTATTATTACAAAATTATTTACAATTAAAAGTTGCTCAAAATTGCGAATAACCTTTCTAGCCAGTATGCGTATGTCTCGAAACCCTTCACCGCACAAGTTGATTTCGGCAATCATGCTACTATCTGGCACCATCATCGAGATTGGTCGGAACATGGACTTTAAATTGTCTGGAAGCTCGGTACGTCCGGCGTAACCAGGATTCATTGTGATGAAGATGCCGCAGGTGTGTACTAGAGGTATAGCGGCGCCGTCGAGAATGAATCTCGTAAGTCTCTGAGCGAAAGCGGTCAGTATCGATAGGATCTGTTGCGTCACTACTGATAAAACTTCGACGTTAATTCTGCAACTAAAAAAATAGATGTTTATAAAAGATCTTTCTCTATCTTTTCATTTATAGTTTCTTTTATTTGTGGTAATAAAACCATTCAATTAATTAATTTCGCATATAACGAAAAATGGAAATAAAGGAGACAATTTTTTTTCATATGTTCTACCATAATTAAAAAGTAAATGTGTATAAGTTATCTATCTTCTTTTATACACATTATTAGATTTTCAAATGTTATTTGTGTGTTTTGAAAAGATTCAATAAAGTTTGACATTTTTATTTGCGGAAACAGTATTTGGATTTCAAGTGTATATTCACCGATTGAATTCGTCGAAGCATCCCCAGGGGCCGGTTTGCGACAGTCCGGAAAATAATTTGTCCATACTTTTATAGTCCAGCCCTTCCAAACAATTTTGCACGATTACGTTGAAATTCAGCGCTTTTCCCAGGTCTTTTACCGTTTCAGTTTTTCCAGTGCCCGCAAGTCCATTTGGGCTACAGCCGCGATACAAATAAAGAGCCGTTGTCAACGTGATATAACATCTGTACGAGATATAAATGCAAAGAGTTATTTCATTATTTAATACGTGACATATGTGGAAATGGAAAATTAACAGACGAGAGCGCTTTAAATAATCCGCGATTACGAAATCGGGTAATTATGCATTTTAGGGGATGTACCTCCGATGACTTTAACCTTGACATATGTTGTCAAGGTCACCCTCCTGAGTGACCTTCAGAAGGTTTTAGCCGTTGCTCGTTTTTGATTAGAAAGTTATTAACAAATAAAGTTTGAAAAATATAACAGTTATTTTGAGTATTGAAAGGCATAAACGACTAATATGTACGTGGAAATAGTACCTATATGTACATACGAACGTAGGAAAGTCAATTAAAGCAGTGAATCGTTGATGTATTGAACAGTCTTTTTGTTAAAGCAGAAAATAATTTTGATATAGAAAAATATATATACAATTTTATGTGTCAGAAAGCACAAATATAATGTATTCTCTGCTTATTTTAATCAATAGCATAAACTGTTATCTGCTTTATTTAAAGCAGTATGAATCGCTGATATATTGAACAATCTTTTTGTTAAAGCAGAGAATAGTTGGTATAGAAAAGTATATATACAATTTTATGTCTTAGAAAGCATAAATATAAAGTATTTTCTGCTCTAACAATAATTGTATGAATATAATTGTAAACTATCTTTAATTGTACGTTCAGTTTTATACCAACTATTCTCTGCTTTAACAAAAATGTCTGTTCAGTATATCAGCGATTTACTGCTTTATATAAAGCAGATAACAGTTTATGCTTTTGATTAAATTAAAGCAGAGAATACATTATATTTATGCTTTCTAACATATAAAATTGTATATATACTTTTCTATACCAACTATTCTCTGCTTTAACAAAAAGACTATTAAATATACTAACAATTCGCTGCTTTAAATAACTAATTTCCTTCGTTCATACATGTACTATTTTCCCATACATAATAGTCGTTTATGCCTTTCAATACTCAAAATAACTGCTATATTTTTCAAACTCTTTTTGTTAATAACTTTTTAATAAAAAACGCCCTTATAGAAATGTAATACTGCGAATTATTAGGGAAAATACTGTGATTAAGTACTGGCAGTATTTCAGTAATTTTTTGGCTAGTACTTCGTCTAAATCACTGATAGAAGTACTTGATAAAATCACTAGTATTGATGAAATACTGAGAATTATAGATAAATACTAGTTGCAGTAATTAATTACTGGCAGCTAGTATTTATCTATAATTCTCAATACTTCATCAATATTGATAATTATATATTATATATGTATATATATATATATATAATTATTAATATTTTATTAACATAGTTATAAGCTTAGCTAAATAATTCATAATTTATATTAATTATAGGTTCAGGCGAAAAATAAAATTTGTAATTTCAATATTAATCTTTTAATTACGTAAGAAAGACATTTATTTAGTGTAGTTTACTACATTACTGTTTTACTTTACGGTTGTGAGGTCGCTGCCTTTTGCTGTTTTATTAATTGACTTTTCCGTTTAGTTGCTTCATTGTTTAGTTTACTTTTTATAGCAGTTTTAATTTTATGAAGTTGTGCTTTGTCATCCTCGTCTACTTTAAATTCATGCTTCACATATTCTGAAAGAGAGAGTTTCTACACGTTAATTATATATTGAGTATACTTAAAGGTAAAACTGAAAAAAATTCATTATTTTAATTAAGAATAAGTTACCGATGAGAGCATCCCTAACAGCAGGATCCAACTGTCTCTTCTCTATTGGTGCCAAATCACACTTATTCTTTTGAAAATTGCTTGTTTCGCCTGTCATGCTACATGTCCCCATCTCTTCCTTAGTGAAAACAATTCCCATGAGAGTGGTTATAAAGTATGAAACTCCCTTAGATTTGTCAATCTTTACGACTTTTTTTTTATCAATTATTCGTCCACCAATATTTAATTCATCCTAAAAACATAAACGGTGAAAAATATCAATAAAAATTCATACTTAAATCTTAAAGCAAATCATACTTTAGTCATAATTTATAGTTCATAATTTTTTTCGAAAATTATGTAAGACATTTAACTGTACATTATGTGTACTATACAATGTAATTAGATTTCTTACTGCTTTCGTAAGTACTGCTTCTTCAACTTTCGTAGTTATTGGGTCGTTATTTTCATGATCTTGATGATGATCCTCTTGTCTGTCAGGTTGTCCATCCGTTGCATCAGGTTGTGTCAGTGTCGCAGTCTAATTATTAAAAATAATTAAAATGTATTTAGTTTATTTACTATTATTTATTTAAATATTTCTAATTGTTATCCTATAGCTATATATTTGTAAAGAAAAAGATAAATCTTTAGTTATACAAACTTGATAATTCTCTTCGGGTTGAACATTATTGTGATCATCTTTTGTATAATCATTTGTTACTGTACACGTTGCTGGTGAAGGATGCTGCAAAATAAAGTATAAGGAATAAAATTTTGTAAGGGCGGTGTGGAGAGTAATTAAATTATTTTTACTTTTTTCTACAATTAAGTTAATCACACCTTGCGCAATCATTGAAATATATAAATAAGCAGGAATCGGATTATTTTATCTATTAAAACGCTTACAATTAACCATATAAATGTTTTCATAACTTATTAGTAAAAAGCAGTAAACAACATACAGCTGTTTTTGTGACATTCGTAGTTGGTAATGATAATGCATCCTTCTTACTGCTTTTTCTCATCTCGCTCTTACTGCTATTTGTATTGTCATTGCTGTAATGATGATAATCATGGTATTTGTCTGGCATAGCTAATGGTGGTAAAGACTTCTTTTGTAGACGCTCAAGATTTTTTAGTATATTTGAGGAGAGCTGATTAATTTTCCCTAAATCTGTAAACGAAAATTATATCAGTGATATTATATTATGAGCGTAGCAAGTGTTCGCTTTTCAAAAGAAACGCACTTACCTTCATTTGCACATCGAAGTGTCCTTAATCGGGAATTGTCAAGTCGCAGCTTTTTATTCTCCTCCTCCAAAATAAATACTTTGTAGTTTAACTGCTCTTTTGACAACTTGTAAAACTGGTACTTATTATCACTGTCTTCATCACTATCAATAATTTCAGTCTGTAATGTAACAACAGAACTGTTGTCATAAAATGTGACAAATATTCTAAATAATGATTAAAATTTTATATAAAAAAATTTATTGATCTACTGACCACATTTTCTTTTTCCTGAATAACGTTCTCAATTTGTGATAGGACTGTGATATTCATATTTTGTTTATTATCTCTTTGAGTGCTTCTGCTGGCCATCTTACTCTTTTTGGGAGCTGGTCCTGAAGTTGACTGACTAATTTTATTGTTTAATTTTATTTTACTATATTTAAACTAAAAAAAGAAAAACTAAATAAGAAAACGCTGCATCTAATAAATGTACACATTTTATCGATTTTATTTTATAAATTGCCATCTAATGTAAATGTAGAAATATTTTTTATATATAACCTTTTTATTCTTGTCGCTATTTTGCTCATCCTCATCTGAATTAGTGTCAGAGTTATTGCTATCGCTTCCATTATTTTCATTAACGTTTTTCTTTAAAAAAGTATGTCTCTGCTTGCGATCTACATTTGCCACGCCAAATTTCTCGATATTCTTTGCTTGATGACACAGTTCTGTCCATTCTATAACATTTTAAACAAAGTAAAATAAGAGTATCGTATGAGCTGTATATTATAAAGTGATGAGAATGTGAGTAAAACGGGAATAAGAGTGAGTGAGATAATATGAATAGCGAGTGAGATTTTAGGCTCGTCCGAGAATTGAGGAAAAATCACCTTGTGATTTTATAATCATGCTTCTTTATATTTTGACTTTTGCAAAGATAATTGATAAATCTTTAGTTAATTAAAACCTAACCTCTTAACCTTAAAAGTTTAGTTGTTATTCTATTGTGTAAAATAAGTAGAAAAAAGCTTATACCTACCTCCAAAAGAAATTATCTTTACTAGTAAATCCTGCCACTTGTCTTGGTCCTCCTTCCGATTCTTTAATTTCCTTTCCATAGATTTTGCACAAACAATGTCTACTTCAAGTGGCCAATGAATAATCACTTCCTTATTAATAATATCTTCCTTATTAATATTTTTATCCTTAAGCCAGGCTTGAAAACCGACTTAAATCGGCTTTTTTCGTTCGTTTCGAAATTGAACAAGCAAACATTGTGAGTCGTTCAATTTCAGATTTTTGTGAGACTGGATCTCTTCGCAGGACATTGTATAACCGCCACTATAAACTTATAAAGAAATAGACTCCCGCGCACTATAGTGCTGCGATTTCGAGCCCGGGCACACTCGTTTTCTCCCTTCACATACGCACACAGAGACGCTCTATCTATTCGTGTGATGACTGTGCCACATGACGAATAGACAGAGCGGCTTTGTGTAAAGTGGAGGGGGAAAACCGCGCTCGAAAAATCGCGCGGGCACGGCGTAATTGGCGCGCATTCCCGCGTAAAGTGCATGCAGTACATGTACTCGATTGTGCGCGGTTGCTTGGCAACGGAAGGAATAAGACCAAGCTTTTTTAGAGGAATAAACACTTAACCTATAGCTTGCGTTCCGATAGATCACTCTGCGCTATTTACATATTGATATATTTACATCTTGACAGCGTGTGTAAAGAAACATTATTTTTCTGAAGGCATTGTGTTCTTCTATAAAATGCCACGAGGTCCTTATAGACAATACCTACAAGATATAAATATTCCTATACCTGCAACAACTCTTCGGCGACGGCTGCAGAATGTACACAATGCTGATGCACTGCAAAATGACGTAAGTGAGGCTCTAGTACTTATATTTAAATATTATTTTAGTATATATTTGACCATCAAACATATTGAATGTTTTAAAAATAAAAGAAATAAGCTCTTAGATATGCAATGTATTTGTAACTAATAATATGGATTATTGCTCCAAACAGGCAGAATGGTATGATGGACTGGCAAGTGAGAGCGATGATGAACATTCACCAATGGAATTAGCAGATAATTCAGCTGTTGTTGATATACAAGACAATCAGGATTTCCCTTCAACTTCATCAGCAGATAATAACCTAAGTGATTCGTTACCTAGTATAAGCAGTGATACCGAGACGCAGCATTTTTCTGATGCTGCATCAAGCAATAGTAACGAAAATTCCATCCATACAGATAGCTCTGACAGTGACTGTGAATATCAAGATAGTATTTTTGAAGAGAATATCTACGTAGACGAACAAAATGAACCAAATCTTGAAAGACTTACGTTATATGAGGGATGTCAGTTAACATTAGAGGAAAGCAAGCTACTAATTATGAGTTTTGCATTGCGTTTTGATTTATCAGATAAAGCTTTTGAACTCCTAATCCAATTAATTGACTGCCACTTGCCAACTAACCGTCATGGTTCCCTGTTTTTGTTTCTCAAAGATTTTCCTGAACCACCAACTGTTAACACTCATTTTTATTGTCATGTTAACAAATGTAAAAGACTGATTAAATTTGTTCAGAATAATGTTATGGAATGTGAGTGTGGTGCAGTATGTACAAAAGCCAACTTAAAGCAGGTAGGATGTTACTTTTTGTACATACCTTTAAAAGAACAGTTAATTAAACTTTTAAATAATAACTTTATAAGAAAGCAATTAAGATGGACCGATGAGAACCATAAAGATGTCATTAATGGTGCTGTTTATAAAAAGTTACTTGAAAACGGTACAATATCAAGGCGAGATATCACTTTACAATGGAACACTGATGGTGTTCAACTTCATAAGTCATCACAAATTGAATTATGGCCAATTCAAGTTTGTATTAATGAGTTGCCATTCAGAATTCGAAAAGACAATGTTTTGTTATGTGGTTTATGGTATGGTCCTGGGAAACCAAATATGAACACTTTTCTTCAGCCTTTTGTCGAAGAGCTTAATATTTTACATACCGAAGGCATTGAGGTTTTTACTGCAAATCCTGTTACAATAAGAGTACATACATTATTGTCGTCTGTTGATTCTATGGCGAGGCCTTTGTTACAAAATATAAAAACTTTCAGAGGTAATCAAGGATGTGCATTTTGCCTCCATTCAGGTGAAGAGTATTCGGTTGGACGTGGCAGAACACGGTTGTATCGAGGTGATATAGGGATAAAGAGAAATCTTCAACAACATAGAAATGACACTTTACAAGTTGTGAGAAATGGTCGTGTTCTTAATGGAATCAAAGGTCCATCAGTCTTATTGCTATTAAAGGAATTTAACATAATAAAATCTTTTGTACCAGAATATATGCACAGTGTATTATTAGGAGTAGCAAAAACTATGGTATCATGGTTGACGGATGGCAAAAATAAAGATAAACCTTTTTATATTGGTAATGATACAAAAATTAAAGAAATTGATACATTATTGCTTTCTATAAAACCACCTAGTGAAATAACAAGAACTCCGCGATCTTTATTTGACAGGAAACTGTGGAAAGCTTCTGAATGGAAAAATTTTCTTCTTTATTATTCCTTTATTTGCTTTCAAAGTGTTAATATGCCTAAAAAATATTTAGATCATTGGTTTTTATTAGTATATAGTATTAACATATTTCTTCAAGAACAATTTTCTGAGATCGAGTTTATGAAAGCTACGAAAGCTCTTAGAAAATTTGTTCTTTCGATTGAAAATATATATGGAACACCTGAACTTATGAAATATAATTTCCATTTGCTTCTTCATATCCCCAAAAGTGTGAAAAACTTTGGAGGTTTATGGGCTGTGTCTGCTTTTCTTTACGAACATTATAATGGCGTGCTGTCAAAAATGTTTAGGAATTCTCACTCAGTTCCTTTACAGATTTGTAAAACTTATCTTAGAATGCAAAGTCTTCAGGAAATGGCATCAAATAAATTTCAGAACAATAACTGTTCAGACATTGCAAGAAATTTGTTTAAAAAATTATTTATACAAAAAAGTTTGCGGCATTGTTTAAAGTATGGAGATTCTACACGGCTCCTAGGTATTCCAGATATGAACACTCTTACATTACGTGAAAAAACTGTGGTTGAAGCTTTAGTTGGAGAAGAGATACTTAATTTAAACATACTGACATTCAAACGTTTTATACATAACAATATTTTGTATCATCTAAAAGGATATGAACGTATGATCAAAAGGTCAAATAATATAGTTCAACTACAAGATAAAGAATTCTTGTCTCTCACTCATATAATGATTGTCAACACTGCTCTTTCAAATAAGCAACTTTGCGTTCTTTTAGGATTAAAATTACATTGTACCGGTGAATCTTTAAGCAGAGATATAGAAATTGGTATTACATCTAACTTAATTTTTAGCATAGTTGAGCAGACAGATTCATGTGTAGCTATTGTTCCAGAAATGTTATTTAAAAAGTGCGTTATAACACCCCATCCAAATGATAGACGAAAATTCTGTTGTTTTCCTCTGGTGAATTCACTTGAAACAGACTGAATTTTTTGGTAATAGAAAAGCCAGTTTTTTAACTCCGTGATTTATCTTTAGTTTTTTATTTTCTTAAAAAGACATTTTAATCATTATTAGAGATATGTATGCGAATATATTATTGTCATAAGTATTTCTCTTTTTGGTATAGATTAATATATATTAGGTTAATATCAAGAATTAATGCTAGAAATATTAAGCAATGCCGGATGTAAGATTACTTTATATTTTATAGTATTACCTACTTTGTATTTTATATATTTGCTTTCTATTATTTGATAATGTAAATTTTAATTAATAAGAGACAATAACGAAGTTTTGTATAACAAGTGCACGCGTGCTATTCTTCATTGCACCTATCCTTAAATATCATTAAATGTACATTAATTTACTCTTTCCTTACTTAAATCACAGTTAAAATAATGTTTATATATCTTATGTTTAAACCCGTTTCATCGCATATGTCATAGTTCTCATTGCTAGGAAATTCTCAAATTTTTTAAATATTTTTGAAAGCAATACTTATGCTTTGAGCCTCAAGAGGGCAGTAATATTTTGGAAAATACACAGGAAATTTCAACAATAATTGAAGCACTCAATTTTGAATATTAAAATACTATTGGATATTGAAATACTAATATCAGTGCTTTACCTTAGTAATTAAATTCTTATCAGTGCTTCGTATAAATATTTTATCACTGATGCAGTATTATACGTCAATATTTCAATACTAATGTTAAATATTAGCAGTATTTAATCATTGAAATCTTCAATATTGAAGTACTTGTAATCACTACAAGCTCAGTAATTGAATCACAAGAAATTACTGTACATCAGTAATTTAAGTACTCAAAATAAGTAATTAATCACTAACTCACTAGTGATACATTTCTATAAGGGAGGTATAATATATATATACATATATGGTAAAAAAGCTGCGCAACGACAATATAACGATATCAAAAATGTCGTTAAGAGTTACAGAATAGGGGTTTTGCTAGACCTTCGTCTCATCCGTGACAAACGTCTTTACCAATTCGACCACTAAGAGACAATGAGATAGACAACTGTCACGGATTGTAGGGAGGTCCAGGTTCGAACCTTACCTTAGCTAGGGTAATATATTTTGCAACAATATCTTTACAGTAATTTAAAAATGATGCTTATTAACATTGAAAGTTAAATAAATTATCGATTTAAGTATGTGAATTTATTGTTTCAACGGAAAATTATGTTTTAAGATTGACAAATAATCGGCGCGTAGTGTACTGACAAGTTAAAAAAAGTATAAATTCACACAGAATTATTGTTATTAGACTGCGTAGATCTAGCCCGACCGAAAATGGCATCTTCTCTAATTAATTGTAAGATTTATATTGGTCTAGTTTCACTAACATATTATTATTTAATTCTTTTTTAATGATAACGTAGTGAAAAGTATTATTCTGTTTTTAGTTAAAATTGCACAAAATTTTATTTTTATGTTTAACCAAATATTAAACAAAATTTGTATGAATATGTGAAGATTGTTTAGCTTATACTCCAGTTAGGTCATATAAAGAAATCAAATTAAATAATAATCAATACTATTTTCTTAACAATTTGCTTATTAAGAGAAAGTTAGAGAGAAGATAATTAAAATAACGATTGTAAAACAAACGTGATACTTAACATTTGCAATAAAGAAAAACTAAAGTTTTAAAGAAACATACCGATCTGTCAGAGGAGTTATTACAAGTCTTCCGGTGTTACACAGATATTCATATCCATATACAAAATGAGTATTTGTTTGTCGGGCAATGCAATCATCGATATCCGTACCCCAATAAATTCTTAGCTGCGACAGCCACTAGAAATCAGACACGTCTTTGCAATCTGAAAAATATGGAACCTTATTTTTCCTTTTTTTTTTAATTTTTCGTTTATTTTCCATTTTGGATTAATGTGGTAAAGAAAGTATAAGAATAAAGTAGTGCAGGAAATGTTACGTAACTCGAAATATTGCTTTACAGTCGGAAGATATAAAAATATAACTTCTTTTAATTTTACGAGATAAGGTAGAAAGATGCATTAATTCAGAATGTAGTAATTTTTTAAAGAGAAATTTGAACGTCAGTTTACGTCGTAAATCAGTGGTTTCTATTTTAATGAAACTTGTAAAAAAGAGTTAGGTAACACGTAGAAAATTAAAGCATTATCTTATGTTAAGAAAAAATGCAAAAACTTTTAAAAGCATATTTTTGGTAATTTTATATTCTTCGAAAAAATAAATCTTTACTGTCACATATGTATACTTTTCGCAGCTTCCTTTTTCGAGATATTATCGATATACAAATTTATAGTAGGTGAGCCCAATAGGGGATTTTGGGATTTACTCGAGCGCGACAGATTAACATATAGGGGGATACCTTGCACCCTGTTGAGTACCTCCACTATATATAAGCCCTTAATATAGGATCGCGCGTCTAGGGCAGCTGATCAGAATAGTAAAAAAAAATCGATCGTTAGAAATACTCGAGCGCGTCAGATTAAGGTAAGGTGGGTTAATAACATGCTAAAAAGTGTGCATTTCAATAATCAGACGATTTGAGCGTGACGTAAGGGAGTGGGAGGGTCACAAACTTACAAAAAAAAAACGTCACCTTGACATTCTCGAGCGCGGTCGAATTTTTTTTTATTTTGAAGGAAATAATTCAAGAATAACGGAAAAAATATAATCTGCCGATTTCCACAAGCCGAAGTAGCACAAATCGTCAGAAAAGTTTAGTGCGTGTAGCTGCAGTGAAGCATGTATTCCCCACTCCGCGCTTCTATTTCCCTTTCACTTTTTAATGTTATTCCCTTTCTTTTTTTAATGTTATTTAATATAATTCTTAGAATAAAAAAAATTATTATTTTTAAAAAACATAAAATATATTTTATATAAAAAAATTGTTAAAATCGTTATAAAATACTTAAAAAAACTATTTTTTAATGCTATAAATTCAGTTTCATGTTATTAATTATAAAAAAAAAAAAAAAAAAAATTTTTAATTCGTCAGATTAAGAAAATCCCTCCAAATAATCGTCAGATTATGGGTCAGCACGACTAGGACATCAAGCTGAATCACCTGTATAATAATCTGACGCGCTCGAGTATTTCAAAATGGCGATTTTTTTTTGCATTATCAAGAAGCCGCCATGAGCTTGCGTGTGTCCGAATCGTCAGTCTTTTGAATGGGAGCTTCTTTTGGGTTCACTTAACATCCCCTCTGAATATCTGACGCGCTCGAATAAATTTTTTTTTTTCCCGTTTTCAACCCTTCCGTATAGCCACCCTCACCATGCAAACCGGCAGATTAACATACCTCCAATATCAGAGACACGTGGGGCATATACACTATCAATATCTGACGCGCTCGAGTATTTTTATGTGACTATTTTTTTTACATTTTTGAAAACCTGTAGACGCTTCCCCCACCGGTGAAAGGGGGTACATTATATAACCTTTTTTTCTTTCTACCATCTAATCTTCAAAATCCAATAGGTTCCTACGACGCTCGAGTAGATCCCCATTTAGCCTTCTTAGTCCAGTCATTTTAGACGAAAATATGGCTTCTGTGCAAAAAAATTAGAACCTACAATTTTTTTTTTAATCGCTTTGTTTTGTTGTTTTAAATAACATATTAAAAATCGAGAACGATATCGGCAGGGCTAAAAAAGCTATTCAAGGTCAAAGGTCACGAAAATCAGTTTTTTGCGAAAATCTCGTTTTGTATGGCTCGGAGGTCAATTAAGGTGGTTACAAAAAAGAAAGATCATGAAATTCTCTACAAAAATGGTTCTATTCATTTTTCACGTACGATAAACCGTTTGCGAAATACAAAGTGACGAATGTGTACGTCGAGCGTTGTATCTATTTCCGCACCACCTTTGAGGTAAGATACAAGGCGCGTTTTTTTTACATGGTGTCCCCAGTAGGCCTAATCCATGTCAAATGTAAAAAAATTACGTTTCATTATCTTTGTTATCTTTATCATTTAAAAAAATTAATTATTAATTTTTATTTTTTAATTTCTTCTATTTTTTTTATTTTTTTCATTTAATCTTTATCTTCATCATTTAAAAAAATTACGTTTTATCATCTTCTTCATGAATGTCATGTATTTCATCAATAGGTTCTTCTAGTTCTACATCTTCGTTATCTTTATCATCTTTACTCGTGTTTGTTAATAAAAGATCAGTAGGATCAATCTCATCATACTCAGTGGAATAATTATCGGACGTATTAGCAGCAGAAGCTTCAGGCATGGCATTAAGACATGATTGTCCATGACAGTTGCCGCATACAATGGAGCAAGATAATCCGATTTTCCTGCATCCGCAGTTTGTACCGCATCCTTTTTTACAATTGCAAAAAATAGTGTTAAGAATACTGTTCGGCGCAGGTGGTAACAACGTTTTAACGGGCTCTAAAATATTGTTATTTAAGATCCAGCCCCACTGTTGTGGATCTATATCTTTTCCCAGCCATATTTGGACCTGGTAATATACACGGTACAGGTGTTGTTGAGCTGCTGCAGTTGTAGGTGGAAGCGATTGTAATTTTACAGCAGTATTGAACGTAGTCGATTTCGCAAAACTCAAGTACCGATAATTATCAAGAGATGTTTCCGACTTAGGAGCTCCATACATCGCCAAAATTATCCGTACTTCATTCTCAAATATAAGTTGTTGAGAGCAATTTTGTATGTCGATTGGTCGGCCTATCTTGCTGCTTGTTGGATGTTTTACAAATTGTACATAACAATTTTTATGATATTTAGCAAATACAGCTCTTAAATCAAACACGAAGTTAACGCGATCTTTCCGAACAGTATTCTTAATAGTATTTTTTGCAATTGTAAAAAAGGATGCGGTGCAAACTGCGGATGCAGGAAAATCGGATTATCTTGCTCCATTGTATGCGGCAACTGTATGGACAATCATGTCTTAATGCCATGCCTGAAGCTTCTGCTGCTAATACGTCCGATAATTATTCCACTGAGTATGATGAGATTGATCCTACTGATCTTTTATTAACAAACACGAGTGAAGATGATAAAGATAACGAAGATGTAGAACTAGAAGAACCTATTGATGAAATACATGACATTCATGAAAAAGATGATGAAACGTAATTTTTTTAAATGATAAAGATAAAGATTAAATGAAAAAAAATAGAAAAAATTAAAAAATAAAAATTAATAATTAATTTTTTTAAATGATAAAGATGACGAAGATGATGAAACGTAATTTTTTTACATTTGACATGGATTAGGCCTACTAGAGACACCATGTAAAAAAAACGCGCCTTGTATCTTACCTCAAAGGTGGTGCGGAAATAGATACAACGCTCGACGTACACATTCGTCACTTTGTATTTCGCAAACGGTTTATCGTACGTGAAAAATGAATAGAACCATTTTTGTAGAGAATTTCATGATCTTTCTTTTTTGTAACCATCTTAATTGACCTCCGAGCCATACAAAACGAGATTTTCGCAAAAAACTGATTTTCGTGACCTTTGACCTTGAATAGCTTTTTTAGCCCTGCCGATATCGTTCTCGATTTTTAATATGTTATTTAAAACAACGAAATAAAGCGATTAAAAAAAAAAATAGTAGGTTCTAATTTTTTTGCACAGAAAACCTAAAATGACTGGACTATCTGGGCTCACCTACTATTACGAGAGAGAACGCGCCGGCGTTTCCTCACAATGCGCTATGGCGCATCATATTGCCAACGATATAATTCCAAAATGTGATGCGGTTGCGTCGCATGGTCCTATAAAGTCCGTAATTTGTTGATCACATTCGCGTATACGCGTATACATATATTGAGTACACGTTGGCAAAACAAACGCTTCATTCAACAAATATTGAATAAAGTTAAAAAAAAATGATCGTAGAGATAGAGCATACGAATCGAATTCGACTCACTCCACAGAAAAAAAAGAAGTGTCAAATCAACACTCGATATGCTTGTATATACGCAAGAATAAGATAATCTTGAAATAAGATTATATTGCGTTAAACGAAGAAAATTAGTGTTAAACGAAGAATTATATAGTTGAACCAACGCAATATAATCTTATTTCAAGAATATATATTCTTGCGTATATACAAGCATATCGAGTGTTGATTTGACACTTCTTTTTTTTCTGTGTCATGTTGTATATCTTTTCGATGACATCTCTCGCGTGTATCTCGATAGCTTCTGAGTATTTGTCTAACGCTTGATTCTGCTTCTTCCTCAGCTTTCGTAACGGCTTCTTTGAGTCTGCCATCCTTAAGTGCGTGGATAAATCAAACAAAACTAATTGGACTGTGAAATACATAGCTAACATACAATTTCGCAGCTACGTTACTTCTTATATAATTTATCAGTTCATCTTTATACATGTTTCTAGAAGACCTTAAGAGAAAGACTATCATTATTCGTATAATATCTTCAAAAATATTGTTAAAGTAATGCGAGAGTATTGTCGCCCTCTTTCTGCGAAATTATTAACATAAGGTTTCTCATGTTCTTGTAAAGTTTACGTGTCAACTTTACGAGAACATGAGATAAGAGTAAGACAACGACACAGCATTGCGATGCACTTTTAGCAATATATTGTTTCGCGCCGTCCGATTCGACGCATCCAGCTCGTCCCTATTTTTCCGACCACGCGCGTTCTCTTTAGCGTTCTTTTTCTGAGGCACCCGTGCAAAGGAAAGGTACGTTGGGCCTCGCGTAAAACGAACGTTACAGGAGAGAACCGGGACAAGAGGGAATTTATTCGGTAGGTAGGGATACGGTCGTAAGTATGGGTTAAATTATTCGCCGTACGGCTAGTATATGCAAATAAGGGAGGGAAGAGCGCTGCCCGAAGTGCCGCGCCGTCGCCGGATCGCACGACGAGACGTAGAATATGCAAAATTTCTCTTATTAGAGTTGCCGTGTTTCCTGTCTCTCTCTCCATCCTTCTACCCCGTGGGAAGGCCCTTTCTCGCCCTTACATGTCACCATCTCGCCGTCCCGTTTCCTCTAACTCGTTTCGGTGTCCATCAGAGCCCACTCTCTCACGTTTATCCCGTTTCCACCCTTTCCGAGCCGCCGCGTCGCGCCTTCGGCCGGCTTGGTTCAGCTTCAAGCTCGAGTCAGCTCCAACGGTCTTGTCCGCCTCACGTTCCATAACTAACGCAGCTAAATTTCTCATAGGCAACGGGTAGGTACTCACTTGCAGTGCAGCAGGGTGCGCGTGCAGTCGCTTGTCCATTGGATTTGAATGGACGTAATTCTCGGCTGGCCCGGCCATTCTTTTACCCACCTGTCTCGTTTTGCGATAATTTTTTGCAGCGCTGTCCGACACTGCCTCAACACTTCGTGCAGGGTCACTCTCATTGCAGCCTCTGCAATTGCCACCCCGCGTTTTATTCACGCACGCTTCCAGCTGCGAATTCCCACCCTGTCACCTGGCTCCTACCTTCCCCTCCCCGCCACCTCCTCCTCGCGCTATTTTGTTCACGCATTTTTATCTCTCGCAAACAGAAATCGAAATTGTGCGCTGCCGCGCCTCGGATAATTTACGGCGGGCTAGGGCCACGTCGGGATTGAGCATAAATTATGGCCAATTTTCCACGCTGGCTTTTATTTACGCAACACCCGAATGTAAACGCCACTCGGTGCTTGCGCTGAGCATACCGCAGGATATTGTACAATAAATATTTGATGAGTCCGCGCGTTCACACGTCGCTGATCTTTCTCTTAGTTTTCCACGACGTGCATATACAAAAGAAGTTTGTCGCTTCCATATTTCAAGTGGTAGAAACGCGATTTTCGATTTTGCAAAAAGCAATTTATGAACTTATATAAATTCTCGCGTATATATTTCTTCAATGTGCACACGCGTTCACGCGTGTAGATTTCGATGAGATAACAGGAAATAGGATTTATGGATATAATACCTACACTCGTAGAATAGTAACTACTATGCATCACAAAAGATAATCGGATTTTAAGATTATGTCGATGATTATAAGTCGTTTTCGATATTCTGCACTTTGTTCTGCATTATGAGATATTTAACGAGTTTATCGATTTGTTATTCATTTTCTAAGGCAGTTGTTAAAGAAACAAACTCACCGAGATTGCGCAACCAATGCTCGATTTGATCGTCCAAGAGAATCGGCTCGATAAACTCGATGTACTCTTCACTATTTGAGTGCATGCCGTCAGCTACATATTTCCCAGTCAGCGACTGAAGACGAAAGAGTTGTGATATCAAAAGGATCTCGGGATTATGCGTTTATGCAGAAAAAAACAAGAGTAAGATAAAGAAATGGTGAATACCTTGGTGAGCTTCAAGGGCTTGATGTTCACGAAGAGCTTCCTGATGTGCGGCTGCATGAGGTCCGGTCGTTTAGAATGGGCCAGAATCTCCAACATATCGTCATTCAAGACGAAGTAAAGTCTTGGAAATACGCGTCTCTTAGTTTCCAGGTACTGCTCGAGCGCCAGTTGCAACGCCTCCAACTTGTCGTTGAGTTTGTTCAGGACTTCCAGCAAGCCAGCTAACAGGATCGCCGCGATGGGGAGCGGAGAAGAAATGCAAATGCTCTCAATAGAATAGATTTACATTATTTTACAGTATGCATACGCGCGTTGGCTCGCCGCTCTATCTTTTATCCCTTTTTACCGTAGTTCCTCTCTCCCTATCTCTCGTTTTTTTAACGTCGCGCCGGAAAAAAACAGACGGTTTGTACGTATCCATTTACATTAATACCCAGGCTCGGTTCTAGCTTAAAATTTTAACTCTAGTTCAATAATTGAGAATGATCGTGCACGGTAAATATAAAATGTTTAATTTAATAATCCTATCTTCATGAATTATGCCTCATCACAAATGTACCTACAATTAGCATAAACTTTTTTCTTTGTAAAAATATTGAGTTAAATTTTAAATAGTTGGAGAACGTTTATAATGCTACAAGAAATTCTCTTTTTTTAATTTACCAAATGCAAGGTTTTATTAATTTCATAAATATTTGTTAAATTAACTATGCATAATTTGACTGATTTTTAAAGGTAGGTATGCGTAAAATGTGAAAAAATTATAATAGGAGATAATGAGAATTTTGGCGTTAATTCAAGTATGTACAATAATTATAAAATATGCAACAAAGACCTTAACACTTTCAGTGTCAAACTGATTTCAGCATTAAATTTAATAAATCTGATATATTATTTTAATATTTTATTAGGTATTATATTCTTTTGTAGATATCAGAATTGTTAAATACGTTAAATAATGATTGTTTAAAATTTTTCCTGCAAATATATAATTAAATTAGACAATATTTTCTTGTATTTAACAAAAATTTTTCTTTTTGAAGTATTATATACCGTGCTGCGTATACTCATTAAATTTTTTTTTGTGCGTACGTGGAAAAACACAATCCGTACGAGTTTTTAAAAAAAAATTTAGGTAAATTTCGCGTTATAATGAACAAATTATTCCTTGAAATATCTCTTTGATGACATGTACGTAAAATATGAGTAGCTGGCAACACCAAACCAGAGAAGCCATCCTTGACGTATGCTCAGACAACTCGCTTGTCACTTTGTCAAAATCGTCCGTCTCCTTCGAGTTGTTTCCTGATGTCTTCGGTGGTGAATATATTGTCGAGATACATGTATCCTCTCTGTACTACCAACACCATTTCCAAAACTTCGCCGATCGTCGATAGTGCCCGCTCCCAGTAATCGACTTCCTGTGCAAATGGTTCTACGAACCTGGGAAAATCCAATATACCCCACATAATTTAGTATCATTAGATGTGTAAACGCGATAACTGGTTTAGCAAGTGCACCTCGTTGACTTCATGGACGAAAGTTGCACCTGATGATCCTCCAAAGTCGGAATTACGTCGTTTATAGCTTTCAATTTGTATATTTCTCTATCCTTGTATGGAATCATTGTAATCGGCATTGCTTCCCAAGTATCCTTGATATGTTGGAATCCCTGAAATGTTTGTCACATTAAACGCGTATTTTTTCGCAAAATACTGCTTTACGTGATTAATATATATTATAACGATTTTTATCATTAGCGACAACTTACAACTTTAATGGCGAGCTCCATCGTAGCCGCAGAGATTTCGCTAATCTGCTCCGCGAAATTATGCATTTGCATTCTAATAATCGCTTCTAAGGTAAAGTCCTTCGATGTCCTGTCGAAGTCTCGAGCGATTGTATCTTTAACTCGTTTCCAATGTCTCGGTCTCATCGCCGGATTCTTCAGTACCGTTATTAGCGGTAATGTATGTCGAAATTTATCGACTCTTGATCTGAATATAATGATCTAATATTATACTGTAGGCGTTTATGTTATGGGCCGTAAGGCCGGTTAGGTATTGATAGGAGAGCAGGGAAATTAACGTAGTAGTGGAGCAGTCGTGGCGTCGCACGCTGAGTGTTAGGCGTGTGAACGAAGGATCCCGAGTTCGAGACCAGTCGGCTCGGTTAATTTTTCCCGTCTCTTACAATACTCTTCAGTATAAGTTATGTTAAAGAAATAATTATATCTGTTATATATGTATATTTTTTTTAAGATTTTAAAAATAAAATTATTAAGAACTCGTCATAACTTAAAAGCGTGATCTAATTGTAGTGCAATGATATATTTGTTAATAATATCAGTCTTACTTATGCTAATTGTAAAGATGTTAAAAGCTTGTGTTAAAAATTGAAATGTAAATTTAAAGAAATAAATCCTTTTTGTTTTTCGTAAAAAATTTTTTTTTAGTTGCCGCTGCCAATGTGTTTAGAATGTTCTAAAACGTCGAAAAATTGCATTAAACAAAATGTCCGTATGTGTGTGTGTGTGTGTGTGTGTGTGTGTGTATGTGCGGATTTGATGTCCGTGGTTGCTCTAACTTTTGCAAATATTGAGATATTGGGCTGAATTTTTTTTTAATTGATAGAGTATCATTTAAGGAAGATTGGTATTAAATTTAGCGATAATCGGTAAAGGGCTTCTTTTTTTATAAAAATTTGAATTTTTTTAGAAATGCCCGTGGTTGCTCTAACTTCAGCAAATTTTGAAATATTGGGCTATTTCTAATTTTATTATATTCTGTAGTTTTTTCTACCCCTATTTTATATATAATACTTTAAGATTTGGTTGATTAGATCTAGTTTTATAAGGCTTCTATGTAAGTACGGATTCTTCGAAACTTTAAATGTTGCTGTAATTTCCACAAATTTTGAGATATCGGGCCATTTCTAATTTTATTATATTTTTCAGTCTTTTCTACCACTATTTCATATATAATTCTTTAAGATTTGGTTGATTAGACCCAGTTTCCTTTTTGTTTATTTTTATTCAAAAAGCATATATATTTTGCCCCAAAAAACTTAAAAAAAATCGTATTTTAAAACTACGAAATATACGATTCGTAAAAATATACGAAAATCAATTAATTAATGTTTTTAATTACATAGTATGCACTGTTAAAAATATCTGTATTAAAAATAATATAAAAATGTAGGAATTAGTTTTTATTCAGACACCGTATATGAATTTTCAAATACGAAGTTGAAAATTAAAGGAGTGGTATTTCAAAAGTAAGAGTATCGAGCAGTAATATTACTATGCTCATCTGTTTGAAAATTCATATACCTGTAGCATATTTAAATTAAGAAACAGGTTTTCTAATTTTCATGAATTTTACCATGAAATGTATATGAATTCTTGTTTCCATTCGCGCTTTGCAATTTCAAAAGACAATTATTGTAAAAAAAGATTACGCATATCGTAATATTCAATTTCAAGTGCATCGTATTTTTCAGTTTGCCGCAATTAAAATCCGGAAATGTATTGTATTTTCAATGCTTTGTTTACAACAAATGAATTTATATACAAATTTTCTCATTTTTAATCGAAAATATGTATTATTACCCTGCGTATTCCAAAAAATCTTAAATGGGTTTTTAATATTCAATGTTGTGGGTATTAAATTTCATATCAGTGATTAAAATTCATGTTCGTGTATGAATTTAGCTATAGAAGTGCAAGAATTTTTATTTTGGATACCCAGTTTGTAAATTTTATTTACCGTGGTATCGTAAATGTGCTGTAAATTTTATATTTTTTTTAACAGTGTGTAAAACAAGCAACTTATAAGTCATTGATTGCTATCTTATAAATGACTGTATAAGTTGATAGTTTCACACATGGTGTAAGTAACAAGGTGAAGCATTCCCGACGCTGAGCAAGCGTTTAATTTTTGAGCCAATCAGCGCGCGACCTGTTTTGCAAGTAAAAACAGCAATATGGCTGCTCCTGTCAGTGCGTCATCTGTCACGTCGGACATGTCAGTCACCCGTTGCGTGTGTCTGTTGTCAAAGCGTCGTTGTCCCGGTAAAAACTTTTTTTATATAAAAATATGGTAATTATTTAGTAATACGGACCACCCTCCGATGACCTTGACCTTGACATATATTGTCAAGGTCACCCTCCTGAGTGACCTTCAGAAGTTTTTAGTCGGCGGTCATTGTTTATTAAAAAGTTATAAACAAAAAAAGTTTAGTGGGGAAAATTATTTAAAGCAGTGAATTGTTGGTATATTGAAAGGAAAGTTATTTAAAGCAGAGGATAGTTGGTATATTTAAAAGTATATACACAATTTTATGTATTAGAAAGCGTGAATACAAATATTCTCTGCTTTAATCATGGCAAAAGCATGTTAAAGCTTTGTTAAAGCAAATAATAGTTGGTTATTGACAAAACCTATAGGTTAGTGACGCGCTTTACAAGTATGTGCTTTTTAAGTTGAAGCACATACAAAGCACACACACTTGTAGAGCGCGTCACTAACCTATAGGTTAGTGGCGCGCTTCACACGTATGTGCTTTGTAAGTTGAAGCACATACAGAGCACACACTTGTAAAGCGCGCCACTAACCTATAGGTTAGTGACGCGCTTTACAAATATGTGCTTTGTAAGTTGAAGAACATACTCTCTATTCTCTGCTTTAACGAAAAGATTGTTCAATATATCAACGATTCGCTGCTTTAAATGAAATTCCTTCGTTCATACATGTATTATTTCCACATACATATTAGTCGTTCATGGCTTGTAGTACTTAAAATAACTGCTATATTTGTCAAACTTTTTTTGTTAATAATTTTTTAACGAATAACGACCGCCGGCTAAAAACTTCTGAAGGTCACTCAGGGGGGTGACCTTGACAACATATGTCAAGGTCAAGGTCGTCGGAGGGTGGTCCGTATTACTAAATAATTACCAAAAATATATTAAAAAACATAAATATATATAATTAAATATGTTCATACATGTTTATACATTTTTTTTTTCTATATTTGTTCATTTATCTTACAGGAAAAAGAATTATTTTTAGATTCTTCTTTTTATTCTTTTTTTTATCATTTTTAGATTCTTCTTTTTATTTTTTTTTCTGTAATATATACAAACAAACATTATAAAAGAGAAAAAAAACATGATTAACATAAAAATAATCATTAACATGATTATTTTATTACATGATTCACGCATTTTTATTTCTTATAATCAAATTTCACGTTGAAGTGAGCGGCGCGCCTGCATAACAGGTCGCCTTCTGATTGGTTCAATCGCCAAAGCTGCCGCCATTATGCGCAATGCTTCACCTTGTTACTTACACCATGGTTTCACATATTATATGTTATTTTAGTAATTTATCATTACGAGACGTTCGAATAAAAATATATATACAATATATTTATGTGTAAATATATTACCAACATCCACCAAAGTCAACCTCTATCTGAAAGAACATCTATATATCTGAATTATGCGATAAATGCAGTAAAGTTTATCACAATAAAAAGTGTGCAAGTACATACTTGCACATTGCTTCCTCATAATTTTTAAATATGCAAATTTTAAATTTGCACATTACTTAATCAACATTTCATTTCGCTCATAAAGCTTCCTCTATGAGGAAGCCAAATTTTTTAATATTTAAAACTTACAGAGTTAGTCTGTGAATCTTCTTCTACATAAAAAATACTTTTTCTTTTGTGTACATTGCACTAAACAGCGGATTCTTTGATATTTTTTATTTTCCTTTGTTTAGTAAAATAAGTTAAATTCTAGCTGCTGGAAATTACGCAGCCATTTACAAAACGTGTACTTTGCTAGTTTCAGAAAGTATTGTCGAAAGGAGTGGTACAAGTATGCTCGGCAGTTCACGTAAGCCGTGCGCTTTAGCGGTGCAAAGGTTAATAAGCGCTGCTGTGTAACACGTGGGATTAAGCATATTCTGTCCTTTGCGTTATTTCTTGCGAGGTACTGCATTGGTCTGAATATGCGTCGCCGCTTATGAACAAAAAAAAGAGGAGCACAAAAACACGTAGTTTTTATTGGCGTTATTTATTTGGTGGTACATACCTCTGTATCTTCCAAATCGACAAACTTTATTTAGATTCCTCGCGCCATATGCGGCATATGCCACAAGAAAATAGCTAGCAAAAAAGTCCAGTCGCTAAAACGTTCGATATTTGATGTTGCAACCAATCATCAACAATTACTGTCGATTACGTCCCCACGCACGATCTCTCTCATGTCTAGCTGTCATTTTAAAAAATGGCTATCCATCGTACGGGAATGCAGTTTATACGCGGCCGACCTGTTTCTAATTTTCGCGAACCGATAAATTGACATCCTGCTAAAGGATGGCTCGCAAACACTACTTTGCGCTTCGTGAAAAATGCACGAGGACGGCACATATTTACCGCGCGTTCGAAATTGGATTACAACTGGGTCGCACCTGGTATACTCGACGATATCCCAATTCTTTCCTTTGAGCTCCTTGCTGAGCTTCGTGAGTTTCCGGAGGAGAAGATTAGTGGTTGTGTCTGTCTCTTCCAATTCTATCGTCCAGAAATTTCCGGTTTTGTAGCGTTCCCAGGCGTCGTTCCATTCGTCCGTCAATTGCCACACCAATTTGATCACTGCTACATCCTTCGCGAGTAGAAATGCGCCGAGAAGTCGAATAAGTACACGGAAGTACACGAAGATGGTATAAACAAGTTACATTTACTTTATCGAGTTGCACGAGTTCTCGCAAATCCGGGTAATTTATGCCAAAAACCGTCAGCTGTGATTTTAACCAGTTTTTCCTGTCTCTCAAAGAATATATT
The DNA here is from genome assembly GCA_035220615.1 of Leptothorax acervorum. Lineage (NCBI taxonomy): Eukaryota > Metazoa > Arthropoda > Insecta > Hymenoptera > Formicidae > Leptothorax > Leptothorax acervorum. The sequence continues at coordinate 29,385 of JASTWQ010000555.1, forward strand.
TCCTTCTTAAACGTGGCTAGCCAATTTAAAGCGTCTGTAACAGTAATATAATAATACAGAAAATAACTGTACTATAGATAAAATAAAATAATATTCTAGGTGAATAATACGCCTGAATAAAACCAATTAATTTTTTCGCGATCAAGTTACTGCATGCATTTACGCTTATGCCCAAGTATACGCAGAAGTACAATAACAGTTGCTCGTGTGTTTATAGAGGCAAAGTTCACGTAAAAAAACCGATCCGAAATCGACAAACTCATTTCAAATAATTTGACGCGGTGCAATAAAAATTGCTATGAATAAGTAGCACGCTTGCAATTTGCAATAGCAAACGCAAACGTTGAAATTTCTCTTCTAATTTTTTGAAATTTTTACGTAGGTAATTTTACAAATTATCACTATTAATGTAAACTCTCTTCAAACGTTCAACTCGTTATGACAAGTAAATTGTAATATATTTGTATTAAATCATTTTGATTAACCGACTTAATAGTCTTATTAAAGTACATAAGGATACTGTTGATAATGCTTCTCAAAGTAACTTTGTGTATCGCATCAATTGCTCTGATTGCGATGCTTCTTATACGGGACAGACGGGTAAACTTCTGGGGACTCGTATCAGGGAGCACGAGCGAGTAGATCCTATAGTACATTCGGTGGTGCAGATGAATTGTGTGGATCATAATCACAAGTTTGATTTTGGGAGTGCCGGCAATTCTTGATAGGGAACCGTTCTATGTCAGACGCTTAGTTTCTGAGATGTTACATATCGGTTCACAACATAACGGTGTCAATTTACAGATAGACACTGCTTTTTTAGGCAAATCATATCTCCCGCTAATAAATAAAATAAAACTTCGTTCTACTGTTTGAACAAATCCGTTGATTTTTCTTGGTGCGGCCGTATGTTTTTCGGCTATATGTTTGTTTATTTTTAACTATACGTTCGCGTGTTCTTGAGTTTACGCCGTGCGTTTTTGAACTCACATTCGTAGTTCGGACACCAACGACTACATATCGCTCTCTCTGGATGGAGAATGGCTAAGGATGCCATCAAAGATGTTTGACCGCCGTTCGCGTAGCACGCAGTAAGTTAATTGTATTTCTATCTCTTATAATGTTCCTAACAGCTACTGCATTCTGTAGTTCTGTCGGGCCGCAGTTTGCTGCTATTCGTCTTCTTCTACTATAGAAGACGACATTGACTCTCGCTCTCGATTGCTGCGCGGAGGCGTGTCGGACATACGCGCTGTAACAATGCCGTGTTACTTCCAGAGAGATTCGAAACGCGCACCTGACGCTCTTAAAATGCGAACTCTCCCAATATCAGTGCTTGCGTTTCGCGTTAGCCCCTTGCGACACTGTTTGCGTGCATAAGGATTTTTTGTACATTATATATTTACGTGCTTTTCGACTATTATTTGTACATCATATATATGCGTTTCTTTTGACTTACGATCACTGAAGAGGGCCCGATTTAGGGCCAAAACGTTTGATATTTTTAAATGTATTGACTATGAATTGTTAAATATAATTTTTTGCATATCAGATTTTGCGTTGGCTCTCATAGCCCATTATTTACTTAATTCGTTTTTGTTCAGAGCCTTATTATACATTTACTTTATAAATACTCATGATTATACTCATATATATACGTATAAATACTCATGAATGTTTTTATCATGTACAGTTAATTTTCCAAATTATACAGGGTGTCCGCGTATAAGTGGCCACCCCTTTCTATCTCGCAAACTACAAGAGATAGACTGAACAAATATAATTTCAAATTAAATGGTTTTAATTGAACTCTATTGTGAGCATAGTAATTGCTTATAAAATTTATTCATGTTAGAGAACGGAGTAGTATGCACAACTTTTTACTGCAATGTGAATATTTTGATATAATAAAAGTTGTAGTGTTCTTTCTAAGGAGTACAACGATGTATGACATAATATATTTATCTTATAAATTATACGAGTTTTGTTAAATCAAAGTTTCGCGGGTGACTACTACCTTTTCAGTTTCGGTCCTGAGCTGTGGCTAAGTTTCGACTCTCGCATTAGCGTGATTGAAGTGTGATAGATGTCACGTATCACACGTCAATCGTTAAAAACTCGTATAATTTATAAGATAAATATGTTATATCATACATCGTTGTATTCCTTAGAAAGAACACTACAACTTTTATTATATCGAAATATTCACATTATGTGAATATTTCTATATAATAAAAGTACATAGAGTGAAAAGTTATGCATACTACTCCGTTCTCTAACATAAATAATTTTTATAAGCAATCACTATGCTCAAAATAGAGTTCAATTAAAACCATTTAATTTTATATTATATTTGTTGAGACTATCTCCTGTAGTTTGCGAGATAAAATGGAGTGGCCACTTATATGCGGACACCCTGTATAAGAATTTCTATAGTGAAGCCACGTCGTTGTGAAGTCAAAAAATTGGGAAAGTATTAATTCACATCTCATTTTCCTTTTTTAGTTAGCATTGACGCCCACGCCGACGCGACTCAATTTTTTATTACAAAGTTTCTAGAAGTTTTCTTTTATAGGAAAGAAAATATCGTACCTTTTTTTAAGCCAAGTAACTTTGCACGTGGCAAGTAACTCCAAGTAAGCTGTCCAGGAGCGGTCCTTTAATTTTCTCTTGAAGTCATAAGTCAGCGGCACTTTGTATTTTTCTAGAAATAATAAATTAAGCGTTCTTCTATAATATAATATAAAAATTATACATAAATGTAAATATATTAATGTTTATTCAGAATTCACTTGTGGTTAAATTGAAAGTTAAAGTCCATGTCTTTAGCAAAGCAGCTTAATACGTTTACGAAACTTGTAGATCGTGTTGCAGGTTCGTGAGCCATAATACATGGATCTTAAACTCCGCCGATTTTATGGCGCATCGACCATCTTATTTAGCACGGAGAAACATTTAGAGGTTTACCAAAAGTTTGATATTGCTCCTGGATCTTTAGAAACTCTTCCTTTTCTTTCTGAATCTCAGCGGTGAGCCTCTCGAACAATTGCAGCGCGGATTGCATGCTGATGAGTTCCGTCGGTTTCTTCGTTATTCTGCAAACGAATGAATTCACGTACGATTCAGTTCAAAAAGGCCCTGTGACAGGATTTATTGGAGCAACGCTTCGCGAGCAACGCCTCTTCAATGTTCCGCTCGGTTTGAGGAAATTTACATTAATAGTATCGATCGAGAACAGAAAACGAATATAACTGAAAGGATTCAATTATGCAATAGAGCAGAATAGATGATCACGCGGGTACTCTAGGAAAGAATTTTCAGCATAGTAATGAGCATAGAAATAATGTGCAAACTGCAGTTAATTCTTTTGAATTGAAGAGCGGCGAGGAATAAATTTGTGTGCGCATTTTTCTCTCTATGAATTTAGTTTTATACAATGACTATTTAAATATGAATTTTATTAATAACTTACGCAGCTCTCAAATAATTGTCTGTAAAAATGACTTTATGTGATTTAACATCTTTTAAATTCCTTTCACATATCGCAGAAAAAAAAACTATTACCTAAAAATATACGAATAAAAATATCTGAGATATAAAACGTTTTTTGCCACAATTCTCTTTCCATATCGCATTTTTAAAAATCCTGAACGCAATCTTTTTTCGCTTTGAATAACAATCCATGCGGGCAACTAACTTTGTGGAATTTTCAGCGATGTAATGATAAACGTGGTCGACCATTGCATCGGTCATGCGTAATAAAAGTGCGGTGAGCTTCTGTTGTCAGATTGAACAATGTTCGATGATAGTGGCTTTCAATCCATCAAAATTTATATCTAGGAAATGCACTGTTGCCATGGTTTCCTGTAGTTGGACGCTATTCATCACATCGAGGTATTTACTTATGTCCGCGTCAAAGGATGCCGCCGTTGGTTTCAACTCCTTGTATCTAATTTACAAAATAAATAATAAGCAATAACAGTTTTATGTAAAAACTTAAATTTCTTTTAGTAGATATTTCACAAATTAAAATTATGTTGTAAGGATAAATTATTAATACTCTCTTTTTGCTCGTTGTTCCTTTAAAAGAGCGTATAAGAAAATAAATTACAATATCTTTAAATAAATGTTACAGCTACAAACTGTAGCTGTTGTTTACATAAATTAAATAACATATTTGAGTACAGATAATATAGTTTCTAGGTAAGCTCTTTGAAGTGTTACAAGCAAGGCCATTTAAATATGTTACTTTTTTTATTATAATACTCTTTACTTTATTTTTAAATGTATAAGTCTTTATTTACTTCCCACACATCTTCGAAAGGTTCCCAGGTCTTGATATAATTTTTCACTTGAACAAAGCAGTAACTTACTTCTGCAAAATTGATCGATTAATATTATTTTTATTCTACTAATATGACATAAAGTTAAAAGTAATATTGAATTGAAATCGATAAGTTAATATCGAATTGGAATTGCATATTAATAGTGCAACAAGATATTTCCATTAAATTTTAGAAACTCAAATAAAAATGGAAATTTTATCTCAATTAAAACCGATTTCTGATCGCAAACAATTTTAGAAGATTAATTATATTTTGATAAATATATTGCAAGTGCAATTAAAAATAAAACCATTCAAGAAGATGTATGAAAACATTATGATACAACCATTATTGATTTTCTGTTGAAGTTCTATTAATTCTTTGTCCTCCTTATACAACTTCGAAAAGGGAAAGCTCTTATCTGGAAGCATTTTAAACTTCTTAACTAATCGCGAGATATCTTTCAAGGGCTCCAGCAAAATATCCAAAATGCTTCCTATAACTGTAGCTATCTCCAAGAGGTTCGGCATGAAGTTTATCTAGATAAACTAACAAACTATTTAGAGCTCATACTCATGTGTTTTTGTGTTTTTCTTTGTAATAAATCTCCACGAAATAATTAGCTAAAACATTTTTGTCATATCGTAAAATTAAAAAATGTAAAATTATTATTATATTACTCTACACGCGTGAGAACTTTATAGTTAAACAATGTACGTAATACTGTTGTACGGCATGTTAAACATGTTATGTATAGTTATGATTATGAACATACTTTATTATCGATAATATCTGCTTGCATTAATAGAAGAGGTGAAGATCCTGTCGTGTGAGTACCTGAAGGGCTTCAAACATGATGGTCAAAGAATTTTTTAAACACAATCTGATGGCTTCCTCAATTACCGTATCAATTTTCATTAAATAATCTCTCCATTCTGCGCGGCTCTGAGAAGGGAGGAACAATAATAAAGTTAAATATGCCAATCTATCAAGCGAATATATATATATATAGTAATTAGTGCTTTTGTGTACAAAAAATTTAGTTTTTATATAGAAAGAATTTAATATATGCTCATCTTAAACGCGCTGAAATTGATAAAAAACATTTAATCTATGACGGATTACTTTTTAAGCGTTAAAACTTAAACTTTTGTTGTAATCTTTTACACCGACTTAGCAATTTTTAATTCATATATATTACAGTGTTTATTGAAAAAGCACAGTATACTCAACATGTATCGATTATTCTTTATCCATTAATTTTTGTTTCAGATAGTTCATACTAATGATATTAACTTAATCGGATTATTGATAAATTTCGTAAAAAATATAGTAGGTCATGCTATTTTAGAGAATGCCCATTTAGCGAGGTTGTAACTCTTCGAGATTTTTTTAATTAACTGAGAAGATACGTGCACATAGTGGCAGTCACGGAGCGATATATCGTAACATTCGTAACACGAATCTGCCATAAGTACGCTCCTTACTTCTCCAACTTTAGTTACACAAGAATTGCTTTGTGTAGCCCGAGAATGCGCAACGTACCTACACTGTTTTCTCTGCGGATATTCTTTCGTCGAAGTTACTCGGTCATTTTTACGTTTGCGATAAACTTTACAGGAATAATTCTGACACAACTCATCAGAAATTTGCCACAAACCAACAAGCGTGCCTTGCGGCACTTGCTCAGGAGTTTGCAGAAAATATTAAAAAATTGCACAATCTGCCGTAAATTTTTAAAAATGATTTAGTAAGAAATTTATATTTAGAATATAATTTCAAGCATATATACACAAAGATAGATATTCAGTAAATAAGCAAATAGGTAGATAGCGAAAATAGCTAATTGATCTAATATAAGATAACAAAGCAAGCAGTGGTCAAATATATGTATTACACTGTTATATTCGTAGTGTCAAATTATATTCAATTTGAGTCATTTTCAGCCATATTCCTATAAGTCGTCACTGCTTCTACTCAATATGTCAACAATGTCAATTTAACTAAACCAACGGATGTATTAATTTTTTATGTTTTTGTTGCGCTGAGGAGGGTCCAAACCAGGGACCGAAACGTTCGCGCATATTGTATGTGAGAAATATAATGTAATTGTCGCTTTAAGATCGGCGTTTCTGGCTCTCATTTGCCTTGTCATTATTAATTTTTTAAACCAACGGAGTTAAATTAATATTGTTAAAATAATAAATTTTGACACACTAGGTCAGTGCAGGTTCTTAACCGGTGTTCCGCGGAACACTATAGTGTTCCGCGAGCTTGTTACAAGTGTTCCACGAAATTATCCATGAGAAAAATTTATTTGACACAGTTAATACATCAAATTGGGAATTTTCGTTACAAGAAGGAGAACAATTGGTTACCCCCCTATAGAAATTTAATACTGTAAGAAATTTTTTGGCTAGTGATTAATTATTTAACAGCACGTACTATTAAAAGCACTCTTAAAACAGTACTGTTTTAACAGTGCTTTCCCAGACAGCACAATGTCCAAAATCGGGACATAAGACATTTTATAGGCGTCTTTTATACATTATTTCGTAAAACGGTTTAAAGGTGTCTAAAAGATATCTTTAACATATACATATACCCAAATTTTTTCAGATATTTTTACCTTGGTGTTCCCGAGATAGAAGGCAAAATAACCTAAGAAGTACGGTTTTTCAGGCATTTTTAAAGACGGCGCACCTACGGAAACTTAAAAAAATCGGTTGGTATATTTAGTACAAATGAGAATACGTATTTTAAAAAGAAAAAATTTAATGTACGTTTTTTTGTTTTAATGTATGTTATAACGATTTAAAATTTTTCGGAATTTTTTAACCCTTGAAGATAACCTTGAAAAAATCTGAAAAAATTTGGGTATATTTTGGTGTATGTCCCCTATATACACAAATTTTTACAGATTTTTTTAGCAGAAGGTTTTCGAGAAAAAAATTAGTATACAAGAAAAGGGGTTTTTAGCCACTCTCGGAAGGAGAGGGAGGAGGGGGATGGGGGCAGAGTAATAGAAGTTATTCTTTTTAGTGTACAAATAAGTTTCAGTAGGTTTTTTTTCGGAAAGCGGAGGAAGGGCATTTCGACTATCCTATATATAATGGGAAATACCCTTTGCAAAAGTAAAGATAAGCAAGAAGAAAATATTAAAACTAGGTATATGAAAAAAAAATGAAGATGTAGCAAGCACTCAACTTAATGCTATTAAAATTGATGCCTTGAAATCTTGTTTCTTTTTATAGGCGTATAAATTTTTTGCATTATACAGGACTATCGTAATTAAGGTGGTTTTTGCAGTACTTCGAAGTCACAAAAACAACTATTGTTACTAGTGACAAATATGAATGATTTAGTATGTAAAAATCAGCATACATTTAAATTAATTATTCCTTAAGGTCTTTTCTCATTAAACCGTCGCTATATAAACTGAAAATAACAGAGCAAAGTCACAAATTTGACTAGAGAATGGTAGGACACACGCCTTGTGTGTCAGCTGACGCGTGCGCGTTGCTAAGCAGCCACTCAAGACGGCCGCCATGACTCTCGTGTCGTGTCAAAAGTTGCCGAAAGTTTGTCGAAAGTTTTGCTTTATCTATTACGGTACGGTCAATCAGTTTGGTGTCGCGTCAGTATTTTTAGAAATGTTTATTGCATCGATTAAACAGTTTACTATTTGCTCATTTACTCGAGAAGTATGAACGTGTTTTATGAATGTGCGATTACTTGGGATAATTGGGAAAAAGGGGTCAAAATTGGCAAAGTTTACGGACATATATCTCCGGAACCAAGCGATAAAAAAATCCGAAATTTTTCATACACACTTTAGGAACGTTAACCTTTCATTTAATATCATATTTTCCGGGCTATATACATTTTTCCTAAATGCAAGAACCACCTTAATTGTTCAAATGCAGAAAGACAATGAGCGAGGCGTCTCTTTGACAGTCCAAAATTAAACTTTACCGCGAGGTTACCGTACATGTTGCATGAATTTATGTGAACTTTGCACATGGTGGTAAGAGACTCTAAGCGTACATTGGCCGTTTTGTTGAAACAATTCTCAATGTACGAGTCCACGTAATCCGTGTTCCACGTCAGCTTGGTTAAACCGGGATTGATCTTTCGGTCGAGCTGCCGAATTAATTCGCGAAACAGCGCACGTTCTGTCAGCGACAATGCTGAAAAATAGAAGTTTTGCTACGTTGCAAGAATATTTCGCTATACCATCGCGTGTGACTGCAAGTACTGAGAACCCAGGCAGCATGCATATGTCGCTTTCATCGCGCGCATTACAGGCATATACGCTGTTTGAATTGTGTTATCATGATATTTGCATAAGCACTCACATTTTAGTCGGAAAATTTTTTTATCATAATTTAAAAAAAATAAATTTAGCTCTTGTATATTCAATATTCATTGTAGGGAAGACCGGGGCTAAAACGTCTCGGGGTAAAATCGTCAAATCAAATATCTCGGAACCTGTATATTGTGCGAACTCGCTATTAACATTGTAAACGCTGCTTATGGTACCCATGTGACCAACGGAGTGTTATGATTTTTACGAGGGCAAACGTGTTTTCGGAAGGTGAAAGTGAAAATTTCTGCGCGTGGAAATTTTGTAATATCTGCAATAATATGTGCTCTCCAAATCTCGAGGTACGTGATTATAAAGAGTAATACATGCTGAACACGAATCCAGTGTAGTTTTTTCATTATCGTAGATGTCTAATATTTCGTGGGCGATCAAATCTGAAACTTGCGTTTGGGGATAATTCGTCAGTAAGCACCCGGGGTGGACTTTTATAATATTGGCAATATTTCTAATTTTATTATATTTTTCAGTCTTTTCTACCCCTATTTCATATATAATTCTTTAATATTTGGTTGATTAATTCTGGAGTTATAGAATCCGTACACACATACACAAAAACACAAAATAATGAAACATTTTAACATTTTAATTAATAAATGGTTACATTTTTCTATTAACAAATAATTAATAAAATGTATCCTATCAGTTTTCATAATCGGAATTATGTATTTATGGAGTGACGACTCTGCCCCGGCATTTTTGAGATTTCAATTTTTCCACCGTTGTCGTTTTCGCTCTATACCGGTTAAACAAAGCGACGTAGACAAAAATTTCTTATATAAATTTTGTAGCTAAAGGTTCACTCTTTACAACGGTATACCACATTTAACTAAAATTATTTATTTTGTTGTTAAAAATCGGAATTGAAAAAGAACTGTCGATCTTGCCCCGGTCTCCCCTACACGTATATTCAGATATAAATTGTAAAATGCAATGCTATATAAAACAGTTTGCATAAATTAATAAAATGTTACATTTTTAAATAAATCTCGGTTAAGTGCATTAAAAATAAATTGATTAGAAATGATAAAAATAAAGTTTTTTAAACTATACACGAAGAGAATGGTTTTGCTGAATTATCCAAAATTTTAGCTGAATATAGATCTGAAAATAATTTCGTTGGACCATCAAAATAATTTATGTAAAACAACAAAATTTTTGACACTCTAGCAAACAGTTTGAGTGTCCTGCATAAATTATTTTAATGGTCCAACAAAATTATTTTTAAATCTATGTCTGGCTAAAATTTTGGATAATTCAGCAAAACCGTTCTCTCCGTGTACTCTAAAATCAACGTATTTATTTTATATTCTTAAAAATGTTAAACAGTATATTAAAATTTGTTACAAGAAAGTTATTTAAAAATAATTGAGAAATACTATTTTCTTATTTTTGCATCATTAATTTTTGTCATAAAATTGTTTAATATATTTAACGTAACTAAAATTTCGCTACCACATTTTTGCTCTTGACAAGAAAAGTCTCCTTGCTAATATCTTTTTTTACGATTTACTCTGTAGGTATAATCATTTAGTAAGCGATTATTGGAAACAGGAAAGCTTCGATTATCTTGTTATACGCCAGCGTGACAGCAAGGACACTTTCGTAGATAAAGTGTAGCGTGTCCCACTTGTCGTGTATCAGTTGTATGTGCTCGGGTATGTTGAATTTCAAGCTGATCCAACAGAAACACTCGCGGCAGAGATTCAGGATCTTAGGGTTGATGTTACACTCCAGCAGGCCGGGTTTACTCTCGCTTCGCCGCATCAAGTAGCAATCGAGTCGCGCGCGCGGGTTATCACCGACGTCGTGCAGCCATTTTACGTAAATGTCCTTCATGGAGTCCTCAATGGATCTGATCACGATGTCTTCCTGATGATAGATCTCCTTACTCATGCCGCAATAGGGCATCCACTCGGCCTTCTCCAGCATTTTTTGCATCGATAACAGGCGGTCACCTTTCAGACAAAGATCTACCGGCGTAATAGGGTGTGATCGACGAATATTTTTCCCTCTCGTTCAGCACCTCCTGCTTTGTCCGTTGGATATTATCGGCTAAAATCTGCCACACCTTGGAAATTGTCAGTTTTGAATGTTACTAAGTGCTTTGATTTAAGATATAATCTCAATAATTTAAAAATATTTCAGGATATAAAATAATTTATTTAACATTTAGGCAGAATAGCGAAGTTGTTAAGAAAATAAGTTTTACATGTACAAATTCTTTTGTAGATTTTAGATTTTTTCCTTCTGTAGAACTACATAGGTATACATATAAAAAGCTATTAGAGTAAGATATAGTTGATTTTATATGTAAAATAAAAAACATGAAAAGTTTTCGCAAACCTTCGTTTTTTAAGACTAAGAAAAATTACTTATGAATTAACAAATAAAGATAAATTATTTATATCACTATTTTTTCTAAGAGCTTATTTGAATTGAATATCTTTACTGATTTACTTTTAAAATAGGATCAAAATTATAAACGCGCAAGTGATTATTTCTTAGAAGCAAAATCGTGTTTATAAATTATAGATTTCTCCTTACGCTGCTATTTTTGCTATCAAACAGCAACTTCAAATTTTTGCGATTCAAGTAATTATAGAAGCTCCGCAAATTCTCCATCCCTTCTTAAATATTCTTAACGTTCATAAAAACGATGGATATCAAATTATCTCTAAGTCCGTCATTTCGGTGAGAAATATGATCATATCGTCGTGCCACGTAGATTCGTGAACGACGAAAATCTTGTGTAAATTTGCTTCTATTTTACTCAAAGTCTTTCAATTTTTTGACATACTTTTTCATACTCTTCGCCACTTGTGTCGCTGAATTTAGGACTTAAAATCTGAATGGTCTCGTCCAATCTGCGTTAAAAAATCACATTGTAATTTGCAGCTGCTACTACTATTACCACGAAAACATTAGTATTTGCATGAGCAAATTCTAATTCTGGGATAATCTACTTACAAAGTTTTGTGTGTGTGTATAGAAAAATTTAGAACTAATCATAACTGTATAATATATTTAATGGCAATATTTTACAGAACGACAGCTCTGTAAAAAGGGATAAGACTGAAATTATTCTGTATGCATAGTAGCCAATATAGAAGCATGGTTTATGAACAGAAAATAAAAATAAAAGTGAAAAATTAAGATAATGTATGTATTTTTATCATTGCTGTATTTGAATCTTGCAAAATCAATCATTGCTTGACAAATCTCGGTCATATCCTGACACCTGTCGATGAAAACGTTGATGTAACGAAATATGCTCTTCGTGTCTAAGTCCCATGAGTGATACGTGAGATTGATGTGAGCGCTCGCGATCTAGAACAAAATATATTGGACATTGAACAGATTTTATTTTATTAAATATTAATGAGTAGGTACATTAAATCAGTCGATCAGAAAGCAAATTAAAATTTTATTTTCACGCGTCAGTACTAAAACGAGAGATATTCTGCTCTAATAATACTTAGTCTTAGTTTTTAGATTCTGTCCTAATAATTATACAAAGTGGAAACAGAGCAGAACGGAAGATTCATTGTGTCAATTTCGACAAAAACCGAAAAAATGTTCGGAAAAGCACTTTATTATTACTATTTGTTTTTGCACAAAGTACTGCACAAAGAGTAAAAATGCGAAGGCCTGAAGATGCGCGTTAGCGATCCGTAAAATCCACTATGTAACACGATTGCACGGATTTCTGCACAAAAGTCTAAGAAGTCGTGTCATCTATCCCTTCGGGCACATGGCGTGCTAACCCCCAGCGCAACACGAGAACAAGTAGTCGAGAGAGCCGTCGCGTCACATCGTTTCCCAATTCCCACCTCTATTCTGGCTTATATGCCCACGGGAAAAGCGTAAGTCGGTTTATATTGCGATCTCCACTTAAAACGAAAGCTCTTTTTCGCCTTACCGCTTTGTACTCGTAAGAAGCGTCCTTCGTGGCAGATCGTCATACATAGATATTCCTCTCTCTGTCTAAGTTAAGTTAATTCCATCAAGCGCTACCGCGAGTGATTATTTAAGTACTTGACTCTAAATTGCTTCACTTTGAATTATCATATCTAATCATAATTACCACTGAAAACCGAAATCACTTTGTAACTTCTGCGTTAACGGAGAAATTCATGCTCGCATTGTCCAACAAAGAGTCTAATTGTGAGTAGCTAATGTAGCTGTGCACACATAATTTAATGGGAGTTTAACTCACCGGCTGGAAGGTGAATTTACAGACAGTATAAAGGGGGGAAAGGGATGCACTACGTTTTATACGCACTTTACGTATAATATATACAGTCATAAACTAGTTTTTAAGCTCACAAATACTTTATAGAGATGTACTTTTACTTTAATAATTATTAAAATACATATGTGCAAAGTCTGCTAATATGCTATTGTTTTATTAATTATTACAACATAATTTATTAAATTAATTAAAAAAGTTACAGTAAAATCTTATTAAAAAGAATTTCCTTCTTTTACGCAGAAATTCAAAAAGAAATTTTAACTTAAATTAAACTTTTGGTAGACTATGTAATAATTAAAGAGTTACAGGACCCTGACAGGAGTAAAAGTTAGGAAAAATTAGGGAAATCAGAAAGTTCTATTTCGTCAATAAATAATTAACATAACAGTAATAATTTATTTAAAAATTTGGGATATTGTAAAAAATTGTGAATTTATTAAAGTATGAATTTTTTGTTATCTATGTCTATTAAGTAAGTAACAATATATTGGTGTAAAAAGATTAGATTTTATGGTAAATATTAATATCACTATGTCAATTTCAATTTTTCCAAAAAAATCATGTTTTAACGATAACCATTCTCAACAAGAGTAATCTGAAATTAATATTAACATATTTCTTTTATTTATTACAGTTATAGTTATCGGTTTACTAGGCGGATTTTCAGAAAACAATATTTTGCGAAAAAGGCGTTATAGATAGATATATATTTATTTTCAAGCTTAAAGCCAAGAAAAGGAACTTGGTTTACAAATCTACCTTAAACACTCATCCATCCATACCTTATAAAACTACGAACATTACTGTTTACAAACATTATTCGCTTATGATCTAAACTGTTTCAGCTTCCTCTCTTTCTCCTTTCAAAGTCTTTTTAATATCCTCCCTTTTTCTGTACCTAATTTATCGTTACAAAGCATATCGAGCCTTTCCTTATAACTTTTACCTAAATTTACAAACCCATCGCCAATTACCGTGCATTCTCCTACATAATGTTCCAAATTATCCTTACCCATCTTACAAAATCCACATCTTCTTACCTCCTCCTCCAACCAATATTTATTCGCTTCCTCCATATTACCGCATCTCAATCTTATCAACGCTCTTATTCCATCACCCGACATTTGCTTGTCCATATATTTACTTTTAACAAATGCCTAGGTTTATCACACACTATACCTAACTCCTTATATCTTATATTGTACCGCGCATTTCTAACTTTACTATCAATAATTTGTTCTTGTACGAAATGGGCGTTACAAAAAATCAAATTTAATTCTTTTACTAAACAATTTGAGCTTATAAAATAAATAAATAAATAATAATTTTAAAATTTGCCGAAAACCTCCGTAAACAATAATTATTACCTCAATAAATAAATAAATAAAATGTATTGATACTGATTACTCCTGTTGAAGCCAAGATAATCATCGTTATAGCTTAATTCTCTTGCAGAAAAATTGAAATGAGCACAGTGGTGTGTTCCCCCTAAAATTTATTTTTCTTATACCAAAATATTGTTACTTAATAAACATGCATAACAAAAAATTTGTACCCTTATTAATTTACAACTTTTATAACTCCCCAAATTTTTCCTAACTTTTACTCCTGTTGGGTTCCTATAACCCTCCAAATGTCGAGAAGAAATGTGACTTGCTATACGTGAATAAATAATACGCTACTTTATAATTTTATATAATATTACGATAAGTTTTTTGTAGAATATTTTACAGAATAATAAAAAGAAAGAAGCTTTCAAGAATAAATCATTAATTAAACAAAGCAATTAGAGCCAGACGCAGTAATTAGTGCGCCATATATTAGTTAAATCTTACATTAGTACTAATTTTATAAGAACGTTCTTATAAAATTAGTAATAATGTACGATTTAACTAATATATTGCGCACTAATTACTGCGCCCGGCTCTAATTGCCTTGTTTAATTAATAATTTTACAGAATGCTTAACTTTTTTTCAAAAATATTTCTCAAGATTTATATAATGTCTTTCTCATATTTTTATATGTTGAATACAGATATTATGTTCTTATATGTAAAATATATATTATTACATTTCCAACACGACTAACCTTATGATAGAGAGTCTTATAATCCTCGCACAGTTTGATGCACTCGTCAAAGATCTTCATACTCTTCCTGATCTTCCCCGCAAATACATTTGCCAGATTGATAAAGCCTTTGCACATGACGACAATCTAGTTGCTAAGCGCGCTGAAGAGATTGCTTATCTTCTCGCGGGTATTGTAGTAAGGGGAGTTTAACCAAATCGTTCTGAACAGATGCATCATTTTTGGCAGATATTGAACCACGCTCGCGGGAGTTGTACAAGTCTTCAACTCGGCGCAAGTGTCCTTCAGAATGCTCAGAAACTCGGATGTTCGATTTTGCTTTGACAGTACTGTGCTCGATCTCGTCTTTCAACATCAGGAACTGACGTATGAAAGTGGACTGCGCAGCCAATAATATGTTGATAATAAGCTCCACCGTATTTTTATGTAGCTGATAATTCAAACCTCAGAGATTGTCATCTAACGAAAAGAAAAAGAAGCAACGTATTTAAACAAGTTAAATACCGCAACAGCCGCAGTATGCAAAATTTTTAAATTTAAATTTCTGATTTTTTATCTATGAATACGTATGAAAACAAACACAAAAATTGAGTAAAAATTTTATATTTATGTGCGCTATGTATATTGTATAAACAAAAGCTTTAGATGATGTTAAGTTTCTTCCTAGCTGTACGACGTACAAAAAGAAAGATTCCGCTGAAATGTCGCATTAAAGGAAACTTTTGTCCCTCCTAAGAAATTTCCGGACATATATTATCGGGAAACGATTCTATCCTCCTTTCTCTTCTCGCAGCCACTACGTTTTTCCTTAAGAGTAAACACTTACATCGATAAGTCCAGAAGTCATATTCGTCGTCGAAGCACAGTAACTCGTGCGGGCTTGATTGTTCCTGGTCAAAGAGGGCTATTTTGATTTGGGTGTTTCAGTGGGCCACCACACCCTCCAACCTTTTCACCAACTCCTTATCGGCGCTACCCTTCTCCGTGGTGAACTCCCTACTCTTCAGAGGTACATATATCACGGTTAAGCCCAGCATTTTGTACGTGAGGTCCGTTAAATTGCACAGAAAGGTGTCCAATTTGGTGCAGAAGTCCGCTTTTACACATGTGTTTCGGTGTGATTAAGGAAAAGAAAATCCAGGAACGTGATAGGACACCGAACCTTGTTATCGATGTTGCCAATACCACCATTTTTTATACCGTTCAAGCTGTCTCGGCGTCTATCATATAGAATTGCAGCATGTATCCTGGCTACTCTACGTCCGCTAACGGAGATTTATTGAGTCAAATTGCCCGCGCTGTATATCGAAAGTGATCGACTACATTGTCATTATCACGTCGATTTACAACTGAAGCGTGCAGTTCTAAATCTTATTGAATACAAAAATTGGAAAAAGGCGAAAAGATAACTGCACTTGAAATGAAATAACGTGTGCAAAACTTAATGGTTAATGCAAGAAATGCTATAACATATTTTTTTACAATTATTGTGGAGACTACGTATCGTTTTGTAAAGGCCATAGGGCGACAAGCATGGTGAATCGGCCCCCGGCGAATATCTTATTCATAATTTTAAGACATGTAGGTACTATAAAGATACGAAGATCCTGAAAATTTCAGACCGCTAACTCAATTGGTTTTCCAGTAATAAAAAAATAACTAAAAAATAAATAGTATTTTTTTTTCTTAGAAATGGATCAATCGATCTGGTTAAAAATTTAATATGTTTTGTAGGCATATAATTACTTTTTAAAAACATAATATCAGCTTGGTTGTTTTATCCTTTAAAAAAAAATTTTTGTTGTTTTTACAAAATTATGATTTCTTTGAACATAAATTCAAAAAGTATACGTTGATTTTAGAGAAACTTGACGAGAAATATTAAATTAAACAAATTATTTATGCTAAAAAAATTTTTTTTATGTATGGCGTACCTCAAGATAAAATTTGAAAAAAATTACGTTATTAGTGGTTATATAAGGCTTCTAGAAAAAATAGTTCCTTAATTTTACTCGAATAGTATCACAGTTAAAAAGAATGAGGAAAAATAATTTTTTTCTAAAGGATTTGATAAAGCGATCAAGCTGATATTATGTTTTTAAAAAGTAATTATGTGCCTACAAAACATATTAAATTTTCAGCCAGATCGATTAAGCCATTTATAAGAAAAAAAATACTATTCATTTTTCAGTTATTTTTTTATTACTGGAAAACTAATTGAGTTAGCGGTCTGAAACTTTCAGGATCTTCATATCTTTATAGTACCTACAAGTCCTGAAATTATGAATAAGATATCCGCCGGGGGCCGATTCACCATGCTTATCGCCCTATTTCCTTTCATTAAAAAGCTAAAACTAATTTGAGATGTACATTCTATAAGCATTGTGTTAATTAATCGTATTAATCATATGGGTATAGAAATAAAAGTTTATATCATGATTCAATCAAGATGAAATCCAAGATAAAAAGCGCGACGCGGAGGGAAGTTGTTGGACGTCCTGAGACAATTAGTAAAGCGACGCTTCGATCCGGTTAAAATCCGCTCAGGATCCATTAGAAATAATGAAGTGACTCCCCATACAAATGCAATTCAATCGTTTGTAACTTGACGGCGGAGTAATCCCGTTCGCATACGTGGGCAAACATTGACGCTGGACTTACCAGCGGCGCGGCGGTGAGTTGTGCAGTGCATTTAGCCGAAAATTATGGTAATAATAACTTTCGTGCAATTCCAAGGCGTCCCCACTTTCCCTCCCCTTCCCCCGCGGAACGGAACTTTGTGTCGTGCGTTGCGGTAACGGGATTGCAGCGCTAAAGTTGGAAATTTACTTGGTAATGTCATCACGTTAGATTGTTATGACTTTAAGCCGAAACAACTACCGACGATCGCGATAATCGCCCCCGGCATTGTGAGACTGGCCCGTCGTGGCTCCTTTGTCACCGCTGTCGATTGAAACAATACAGCCACTCATCAATCGTTTCAACTGCATGTAGGATTATTCGACGGTATACGACACCATTGACACCTAAATTACAGCTAAACCGCAAAGTTTTTATTATCTGTTACGCCGATTGATAAAAGATAATGGGCGTTAATAGTTGTCAGAAAAAAACAGATACTAGAGACTTAAATAAATAATTAAAAATGCTAAAGTAATTAGAGGGATTGTTTGGCGTATCGCCTTGTATATATAGTTTGTAGTTGTTAATAATTAATTTGCTCTTTTCTTTGCTTTTGTTTAGTTGTATAGATTATCATGGTTGCTTGATTAAACTTGCTTAGTATCAATTAGTGTTAATTAGCATATAGATTTAGTTTATTATTTGCTCGTATTCCCGTGAAACGTCGATGGATCGCGATCGGTAGCAATTTACAAATTTATGGGACTCACCAATTGGTGCTGCTATCGTTCATCCACCGACGGCAGCAATTACCCAAAAGGGAACAAATTACTCGCTCGCGGCATTCGTTACAGGACCGCGAGCTCACTCACCAACAAGTCTCGGACGAGTGCACACACACTCTCACCAACTAGTCTTCGGCACGTGCACACTCAAGTCGTTCTCGCTTACAACGGGGACATTTGCATCGCTAAATCGTCTTCGAGGCTACATCGAAGAGTCTTGCGCATTTACACATATCGCAAACTCTCTCATTATTCTCGAAGTGCACCGATACTTGCCGCCAAGAAATCTTAGAACGCGCATCTAAACTTTCGGAACGCCCGATCGCGCTCTCACCCCCCTTGGGGACCAATCTCTCGCCTGCCTTGCTTGCTTGTGCCTGCTTTGTGCCTGCTTGCTATCCTACGAATCTCGCTACATCTGTGCTACTGCATACCGGACCAGCCGAATCTGACCGCCACGAGACAGGACGAGAATCGGCGGACTTCCAGAAGACGACGGGCGCAACGAACGGTGAGTCGCTTTGCTTTCGCTCGTTGCATGCGCACATTCGCTTTTTTGCATATTACAAAACTTAGTCGTGTGAGGGGATTTTAATTACCCCTCTCTGGTCCTTCGAGCAATTTAGAAAATCTCGCCTCCGGGGAACTGACAGCCCCCCCCCCCCCCCCGTTCAAGGATAAAACGGTAATATAAACACGGTGTAAATTTAAAAAATAGAAACGTACTGATTACACGTGTTACCCAGTGAGAAACAAGAAGACTAGGATTTGCGCAATAAAATTAGACTGTAGTAGAGAATGTTCGTAAGCCCAATTGGTTGGATTGGATTGAAATTGCATCGCAAAAATCAATCATATATCAGAACAGACATATCGGATTGAATCATGGATTCGAGCGAGAGATAAAACACGCGATGTCTCCCCCGGGCGTTCTTCGCCAGTGAACACTTAAATCCGCGTTAAACTTTAAATCACCACCCACTACAAAGTCAACCGGTCGCGGGCGCGCGTGCGGGGTGAAATTTGAAAGTTAAACAGAATTTACATTGCACGGCAAAGCCCAACCTCAAGTGGGTCACTCGGAGGAGTCACCGAGAAGACCGACGGAATATCGTGTCTGGACCCAATTAAAGTTTCGTAACTCGCGATCTGTACACGTACATTATTTACTGAGACAAAACGAAAAAAAAAAGGAGAAGAAACTTCGTTAACTCTTCCTGTTAGCCTATCATTATACAGTCGACTTCGCCGGTCCTACGAATTCGTGCCGTTTGGTCCCATATCTCGCAAAAACTTTTCACGTTATAGTTACGCGAATTAATTGGGTACTTTGACAGGAATGCGATAATAGAGACGAGGGCAATAGCGAAGGATACTGTCGGGCCAAGTCTCGATTGAGAAAAAGATCGGCGAAAACACGTTCTTGATGACGCCCAGTATATGGCTCTCCACCTTGTTGTTCATCGACCCGAAGGGAATGCGCTCGCGAAAGTTTTTCGGGTGGAGAATATCATTGGGCTGTCTCACAAAGTAGGTTAGCTCGTGCACGGGCACGGTAGGAAATGAAAATTCTGTGGTCAGACTGCCGTTCATGTGATAAATGCAGAGGACCGAAATGCTCGGTTCGTGGAAGAACTCGCGGATGTCCATGTCGCATTTCCACGTCCAATCGTTGTCCGTCAAACCGCTCAGCGTCGTCATATCCTTAAGGAGGCATGCCACCATGATCGTCTCCAAAACAACTAGATTTTTTTCTCCGCAACTACTGCGTAAAATTTATTTACATTTAAGGGGTTTATTCTACATATTTTTAACTATAAGTCATAAAAAATTCATTTGATTTTATTGAAAATTGTGGCCAGTACAGCAATTCTTGTGTAGGCCGCACGGACCGACGGGTGACATACTCACGCCCACACAGATAGTCTGAAACCAAAAAATAAAAAAATTTTTTGTAAATAAAGAAAATAGCTAAAACCTAGCATAGCGCGGTTTTCAATTTTCTCGAAAATTGTGGAAATGCGCTCGATTCTAAATAAAAAATTGTTTTAAAAAACGATTTTTTATTGTAAAAATTTAGCCATCACCATTCCTCAAACGTATCAAAATTGTAATTTAATATTGCACAGTTTATTTGAAATGATTTTAGAACTGTTGTTTAGAAAAAACGCGCGAGCTTACCAATTTGTCTAATTCATCCGTCTCATATATCGGCCGCAGCTCGTCCGCCGCATCCGCTTCTTTTTCACCTGCAACAACATTCATCCCACTTGATAATCTTTTATCTCTGTCGTAGATTGCGGTTACATCGCTACAAGTGGATTCGAAAAACGCGATCCGACCTTCTCGTGTATCGCGATCTCATTTATTATTCCGTCGAAGAGGCGACCTCGTAACTAATATAAGGGGTATTGGAAAGAGAAAACAAATTCTACTCACCGGCCGTTCGTTAGTCGACGATTGAAACGGCGCGATGGGCTCTCCTAAATCCGCCAGCTTGGTTAAATAGAAGACATTCGTTCCAAGAGAGTCTCTCGTACGTCCCGATATCATTCCTCAGGCCTCCTCCGTGTCTCGGTGTCCTATCGCTGGGCCATCGCCGCCGCCCATTTCGCCACCCATGCCTTTACTCTTGGCAATCTAATAGGAACTATAAATCGCGGACGCGAGTAGCTAATAAATTGACGGAAGAGGAAACACGTCGCGTTGCGATCGAAACGCTACCGTAGGCCACGTTGGGGGCAATTTATCTCGCTATGATGGCGGACATTATATGCAGATACGATGATGTCTTCTTTGGCGACATGCAACGACTTATCGGTCTCACGTATATATTTTTCTGAAAAATCGCTGTTATTAGAAGAGTTATTTGGCACGAAATGAGAAAAAGTTGTCGATAGATTCATGTAGAACCTTGCAATTCGAGTTAACAATCAACTAGAAAATAATAGACAAATATTATTCATATCTTTTTCTATTATTGTAGTATTGAAATAATTGTTTGTTTTATGGACTCGTTATTATTGCACTGCAAATCCAAGTGTGTTGTTTAGACGCATAAGACTCATAAATGACACATTCGACTGAAGCTTTTTTTACATGTTTTTTTATGTGTTAAATTACGTCGTTTAATTGTATAAATTAAAAGTTAATACGTTCAATCGTGTTAAATGACGTGATTTAAAACGGCAAGAAATGTGTAAAAAGAGCTTCAGCTAAAATAACACACTTGGATTTGCAGTATAAGAATCACAAAAGTAAAGAAAATGCATTTTTATATGAAATGTTATGAATACCACATATTTCTAAGGAAAAGGTTCTTTAGACGATTGAATAATAATGAAGCGCAGCAATTTTTCGTCTTTTTAACGCACTATTAAAGTATATGGTCACTTTGTCGTAGGAATAATTTAAATCACCCGGCTCCGTGAATTAATACGAGATCAGAGCATTTTACCGCAGCTGGCCAATGACAAAATCGCCGTTCTCGATCATCCATGTTAGGTAACGTGACGTTAATCGTTTATGGATTAAGGATTTGTAGATCCCACTGTGCCCGAACAAGAAGAATATAGGCTTTGAATAATAACGTTATTTGCGTTGGAAGCGGAGGGATGGGAGGGGGGCAAGTAGACGCAGGTAGCTTGCATATAGCTATAATCTAGATTATCGGTTTATCTATAGTTCACCTACTTTTGGATCGTGCAAGTACCAGGGAAACTCGCGAGAGGTCGAATTAGGTTCATCTTCCAGCAATCGACGGAGACGATTGAGGTTAAAGAGTAAATTGTCATAATTCCGGGGACAAATTAGGAGCTGGGCATGCAGCAGCGCGGAACCTGTGAATGACCGATTAATCGTTGCAAGTGGCTTATGCGCTATATATCATAATTATTGAAATTGTTGAAATTGAAATGAGGATTGGCTCGTTAATGCCAAGTACTCTCGATGCGCAATCATACATCTGCTACATCTATTTCGTCTTTAAAGTTATCGTGGAATATATGGTTACCGAATGCATTCGCGGGAGCATACAAAGCAGCCATTGTAATTGCAAATTGGACGCGGCCATCGTCGAATCCATGTCAAAATTCAAGCGCGTCACTGTCGAGCGAACTTGCTTCAAATTAGCCGCATTATGACTAACGTGGTCGTTATTATTGCTGCTTGTTAATGTTTGCAGAAGTATCGAAGAAATTATGCCCGCCATAACGACTCGCGTAAACTAGAAAATGAATTAAATAAACCCATCCTGCTTAATTAATTAGCGCCGCGCTGTAATGAAGTATTCAAAAATTTATCAGTCGCACGTATCAATCGCTGATATCGGTAATGGAATAAGCGTGTCGCGATTTGTGGCAATTGGAAATTGTAGTTTTTGGAAAAGACGCAGGTCGAAGCAGAGCGGATAATGGATCTGGTCGAGAATCGTGAAAAGCGAAAGTATTTAATATTTCTTTCATACGGATGTGTTGTGTGATCGATTCTTTTCCTAGTATCTTTGGATTTAAAGGCGGAATTTGGAAGGCGCTGCTCGACGAGGTCGTACGAAACAGAGGTTGAAACGGCGGTCCCGAAAGTGTCGAAAATAGGACAGGCGGGGCAAAGAAGCAGAATCGGGAAAGGAGCGGAAAATCGGGAAAGTTGAAAAGGGGAAGTGGGTGCGTTTAATATTTTTCTCGTAAATCTTACTGTGCCATTCCGTTTCATCGCTGGACTCGGCGTACAAGTACTCTCGGCATGGGTCCGGGGGCGGCTTATCTTTAACTTTATTTCTCCGTCTTTGCATTTTATTGACGGGGTGGCCTGCCGGCGTCGTCACTTCTCTCACACGAGTTCTGTGCAGCTGATTTATGCGCCCGGTCCGACTGTTACGGCAGCGAATCTTTCAGCGTTTTCACCGTAGATATCCTGAAGCACCGCCGCGAAGTTGCTCGAGAGCAAGAGTAGTCTCGGCAGTAGATCGGCTTTTGGAGACCGATCGTTTGTTGTCGAAGGGTTTCTCAATATCTCAAAAAATGTCTTTGGTCATTGTTTAAATTAAATTATAAGATAAACTACACAAAAAAGGAATTACTGGAATAATTGTAAAATATTTTTATCAGTTCTGTAATTATTGTAAAATAATTTTGTTATTTAGTTATCTAGGCAATTATATAATAAGTAATATATTAAATAATGTATTACTGTTTTTGTAAAAATATAACGTTTTATAAAGAATGTCGCATTATTAATTTTACATATTTTTTTTATTTAATTTAACGTTCAATGTTAAATTTTTATATGTAAGATTATATAATATAATATATAACATATATAATACATTTATATATTGGTCTATTATTATTAAATTATCTCTCCCAATAAATTAAAGCTTCAGAGAGCTAATGAAAACTTTCCACTTCGTTGCATATATTACACGTTTCGGTGAGCAAATCGCGGAACTTCAGTTTATTAGGTTTATTGTGGCCGCTTATTCGTTAAAATTACGTCATTACCTCATTTCAAAGCTGCTACCTCATTTGTACTAGAGAATAATCACGTGCATTTTGTGCATGAATAATTGCTGCACTTGTTACAAGACGTATTAAATACGTGCGGGACAATCTCTTTTAATAATGTAACAACGACTTTTGTCATCCCTGATTTCATATAAGTTTTTAAAGTCATTAAAATAGTAAAGCAAAACATAATAAAATTAGAATAGCTTGGGTTAGAGAAAAAAAGTGCAATTTGAAGAAAAGAATATTGATAAAATTTTTCTACATGGTGAACTTGAACATTTGGATAGATAAAAATTAAATTTTATTATTATTATAAACATATATGTATATCATATTTTGTAGATATTAAAATATTACAAATATTATCAATAAGAAGGTTATCTGCATGAATTCGTAAATTGTGATTTGTTGAAAAATAATAGAAGTAGAAATGTACTCGTTATTTATTAACATCGCTAATTACTATTTTTAATAAAAATTGTTGGCTTTTGAATAAATTTATTTTTGGCATTCAATAATATACATATGTATAATGTATGTATTACCTGCATTTCTCTTATTTAACTTGTTGACTATTATTCGCTCTTACGTTTATATGTTTTTATCGTTATTTCGTCGATAAAAATCAATGAATGTTTCTTGCGGATAAAGCAAAAACGTTTATAGATTGCAAACGCAAAAGAAAGAGGTCATGTATTGACGCCAGGCAATTTTCCATTTTATTACGTATTTTAATATCATCAAGATTTTCTTTACAGAAACGCGATTATATGTAAATATAGGTTTTAATCATATATGTACCTATAAGCAGAACCAACAGTAGAAAACAATCGAATAATGTATGTGTCCGTATATGTGTCCAATAAAAACTTTAAACATTTGATTTAATTTTATAGAATAATATCATTATAACAAAATTTTTTGTAAAAAAGGGTTGTAAATCTATACAAGCATTCTGTAAAGCTGCTTATGCTTAGTTAATTTAATCATTAAAAATCTATTTATTAAAAGATAATATATTATTTCTAATTGTTTTAAAATTTAAATATGCAATATTACTCTTTGAATAAACAAAGAATCCGTTTATTTCTTTCATATTTCTACTATACTTTTACTACAGGATGGCGCACATAAAACCGGCCGCAAACGCAAAATACATTTTAAAGTTATATTTCATCCGCGTCTATCTGCATGGAGCCATGCCGTATTCAATTGAACAAAGCGTTTTTATTGTGAAGGAGTATGTACGCACATGTTATTTTTTCGTGAATACGACATGCGCGCGGAAATACGAAATGTCCATAAACCTATATAACTTTAAAACTGTATTTTGCGTTTAAGACCGAGTTTTATGTGCGCTACCCTATATAATTATTTAACAGAACGGCGACAAGTTGTACTGTCCATATAAAAATAATCATAAAAGCATCAATTCAAATGTCGCGTGTATCAGCTTTATATCCTGACTTGGCTGTATGAGTCCGTGTTCACTGGTACGTGATCTTGCATAGCGCACAGAACGTCCATTCGCGGATATCCGGTTAGATCGACGGACACGAGCGAAAGGAGAAATTGCATAGGTTGGTTATGGAGGAGGCAGGTCGATGGAACGAGATTAAAAGAGGCGAAGCTACAAGATTAAAAGGCAAAGCGGGATTACCTACTCCAAATTGAACGGCGTCGGTTGGCTGCTCGCGGAGACATTTATATTCCGGGAAATCGTTATTGACCGATCAGAGAACCCGAAAGGCTTTATCGCGCCGTTTTTTCCTTTCTTTATTTTGTGCACCCTTCCTCCTGAAGGAGAGGAACGAGACAGCGCGTGAACATCGACATCTGTCCTGCCAAGGGTTACGCAATCAGAAAGCGTAACCGTCATTCAAGTGTAAATATTTCGGTTACAATAGATCGGTAATATTTAACAGTTTTCCCAAGTGGCATTTTTTAACCTGCAATACGTAGGAAAATAAAGACAGAATTGATTAATTACATAAACGAGTATAAAAGTCCAAGATCTTTTATATTAGAGAGATTAGATCCAGCCACATTTAGATATTAGATGCAGTTGTAAAACCAGAGACGAAAACACGGTCCAATCGTCCAATGTTTTCAAAATCAAACGAGGGATTCACAATAGGAAATATTCCGGGCTCTTTCTCACAATTTTCCTTGCCGATAGCTCAGAGATAGTAATAGCTGTCTAAAATTCTCCCAGAAATATGGGCCAAAACCCCAAAACATACTTACAAACCATATAGACCGGAAAACGGAAATTGAGGTAGAACAGTTTTGTGTGAAACGAGTTTTACCAGGAAGAACTAGTTATAAAACACGGTGCATCGGTCCTGGCGTGTATCGAGAACTTGTGTGAAACTTAATCCAGTAAAACAGATATGTACATATTTAAACGCATTTACAGAGGCTGGAAAATAGACACGTTTTTGACAAGATTTTTTTACATTGCAATTTCTATATTTAAACATACTTTATTTTTATATTTAAGCAAACAGTAAAGTACAGGGATATATAATTGCAAGATTCGTCTGTTTAAAATTTAAATAATTTCATAATTTTTCTACTTTTTACAGTTTTATATATTTTTTTCAAAGTTTTGTTTAAGATTTGTTCCTTTGCCTCTGGATGTGTTTCACCGCTGGTGCATTCTTCATGCGCCCATAAATTACATTTGTAACACTCAATCAAGTCTTCAATGTGAGGGTCTTCATATTTTTCATTGCAATAGAATTGTATTGAACTTACCTTGTACTGTGCACACGGCCGCCTTGTACCACTGTTTGTCCGACACTAGGGCTGCGTTCAGAAACATCACCCGAGGCCCCCGGGTATCATTTTATCTTTGTTGTTCACCGAATGTTAAACAAGGATATAATGATACCCGGGGACACTCGAATGATATTTCTGAACGCAGCCTAGGTAGATGCGCGCCTAGCTGTCGGTTAGTGGAGAGAGAACATCAGCTTTCCTTTTCTAATACACCGTAACCGCTGCGTTCGCGATTACCAAGATGCAATTCGTATAAATTCGCAACATTAAAAAGCTTTAATAACTTCGAAGTTTAAAAGTCGAAGAGTCACACACGTACTGTAATTGTATAAAAATTCTAATGATAATATGTCCAGTCGGAAAATAAAAGATAAAAAATAAAAATCAAAAATTAAATATTGATACATACATCAATTGTTATTTACATTTATATTTCTTTTATTACATTCTGGAGATGTATTACATTAATTAACATCTGAAATAAATTACTAATTTATAAAAGCTTTCATGAATTTGATACATGTGTGTAGATGTCTTTATTTGTAGCAAATTTATATATATAAAATAGAATGTCTGTATGTATGTTGTCTGTTTGTTCTTTATACACTCTTAAACTATTCGACTAATCTGGACCAACTTTTGCACAGTTACTCTTTACATGCTTGCGAAAAACATAGGCTACTACGGAATTTTGATATTTCACTTACCGATCAGCGATTTTATCCCTTAGTTTTTCCGGGCGTTTTTTAAGTCTGTTTGTTCTTTATACACTCTTAAACTATTCGACCAATCTGAACCAACTTTTACATCACAGTTACTCTTTACATCCTTGCGCAAAACATAAGCTACTACGGAACCTCGATATTTCACTTACCGATCGGCGTCTTCATCTCTTGGAATTTTCGGGCGTTTTTTCGGGAATTTCGAGATTGCTCGCTCGCGATGTACACAGAACTTCGATATTTTACTTACCAATTACCGATTTTATCCCTTGGTTTTTCCGGGCGTTTTTTAAGTAAAATATCGAGGTTCTGTGTACATCGCGAGCGAGCAATCTCGAAATTCCCAAAAAAAACGCCTGAAAAAACCAAGGGATGATTACAGTATTGTATTACAGAAAATATTGTAAGTATGCATGTCCGGAAAAACCAAAGGATGAAATCGCTAATCGGTATTCATATCGAGGTTCTGTGTACATCGCGAGCGAGCAATCTCGAAATTCCCGAAAAAACGCCCAGGAAAACCAAGGGATGAAGTCGCTGATCGCGGTAAGTGAAATATCGGAAAAGCAGAAATGACTTAATAGTGTGAAATTCGAGTAGAAAAATACCGGTTACGACATGTTTAATCAAGGAAAACATCTATGCGGTCCGATTTGAAATTAGAGGCATTTAGTTATGATCCAAATTACGAATATCAATTTCATCCGAGAATAATAATTGGGAAAATGGATGCAATATGTGATCATTGTCAAGCGAAAAAGTTTAAAACTTAAGCACATGGAATGTGTTGTTCAAATGGAAAAGTTAAGTTACCGCCTTTAAATCAACCACCCGACACACTCCTTATGTTTGTCCACAATATGGATATTGAAACATAAATAAAGTTGTTTGAAGAAATACGACGCCCGGGCGAAGCCCGGGTAATCAGCTAGTAATGAAATAATATTGAATACAGTTTAATTTATTATAATTACTTACAGGTTGTAGTATTTGTACGATAAAGTAACAAGACGATATCGATTTCTGGCAGTTACATAACGTAAAAGTTAGGCGTGGATGCAATTGGGCCGATGTAATAGGTTTGTCTGTTTAAATTATAGGAGGTAAAGTCGCGGGTTGAGTATCTGATACATACAGAGATAAATTGTGTTTTTCCCATTAACTCGGTCTGCGGCGCACGAAAAATAATTAAAAAACATTCCAACGATCCAAGTGTATATCCCTGTTATTGTTCGCCGAATTAATTAACATCCCAATATTTCTACTTCAAAACAAAACTGGGTCGACTGTTGAAGTAAAAGCAACCATAGTCATCATATATAGGTATGCATGCTAATTGAACGAGGAACAATCTAGAATAAAACCTGGCAGAATGCTTCTTGATTGCAATCATAAATATAATCTCTATCAAGTCTCTTCATAAGCAAGAACATCTTTAACATTCCATGCCATCGTCGTGCACTTTCATGAAGAACGTACTTTTGATCCTCGTGATGCTTAAACAAGGAATATATAGTTTACAGTTTTAAGGACATTATTATATCG
The DNA here is from genome assembly GCA_035220615.1 of Leptothorax acervorum. Classification (NCBI taxonomy): domain Eukaryota; kingdom Metazoa; phylum Arthropoda; class Insecta; order Hymenoptera; family Formicidae; genus Leptothorax; species Leptothorax acervorum. The sequence continues at coordinate 58,400 of JASTWQ010000555.1, forward strand.
TAAAATAATTAAATTTATATGACATTTTTGTGATGCAGATATCACAAGAGTCATTCCGTATAAGAATGTATACTTGATTAAAGTTTCCTAGTATATTGTAATATAATATATAATAAATCATTTTATTTTAAAGCTTTAAACTAAGAAATATTTTTTTAAAGATTAATAAATAAATTGATGTATATATATACTATGTATGTATATGTGTATGTACATAAACTTCTCACCGAGGAACAAGTATCTATCTGCAACACGCAACATCGATAATGAGAAAATTGAATTGCGAAAAAGCGTGCAATCGCGCTTGTCGATACATTTTGTGTTATTGTGCGGTTTTATATCGCGTACGTCTCCGACGGCACTTACGGCAATGTCAGCGTACCGCCGCGCACAGAATTTCGATTTAGCGTGCTTCCGTGAAAGAGCGAGTAATAGGTGTGCCTACAAACCGTGGCGAACTTCGCAGGTCCACGGTTGTTTGTTGACGAGCGGTTGCGTTCGTTCTCGCGAACGCTCTTCTTCGCCAATCGATTGCTCGCCGGACGAGCGAGAGATTTTCTCGAGTGCTTTCGCTGTCTCGTGCACGTTTGGGCTCTGGCGTCCGCGTCGGTTCGATCAGACACAGGGGAACTAACTGCTTTTTCTCGCTTGTACGCGCGCGTTCATATCCTGATGAAAAGCCGATTTAATCGTTCGCATCCTGTTCTCTGAAAAATTACTCAAATAACAGGCAACGTTTAAAAGGCGAACAAAATTGTTAATTTGTTAAAAAAAAGGTCGTTAATTTTTATATCAGTATCACGTCAATGTTTTATAAACTATCTGATTTATGCACTTCTACAATTAATTATTGTAAAATAATAAACATGCGAAACAATTTAAGGTTGATTTCTTTGTCACTAATTGTAAGTAACTTATATATTTTTGGTTAATAAAAAGCAAAGTTTGTTTAAATAATAAATAACATCACAATGCATTATATTATTTTCTGCAGTATCATAATGAGTTGTTTGATATTCCGTATGCATGGTTGATGAAGGCAACGCTTTTACACGCTCAGAAAACTATCAGACGATCTGTCACGTGCTCTCTTTCGTATATTTAATACTGTAAGTTGAAGTAAGGTAGAATGTATTATGTACAAAGTATATATAGCGATCCATCATACAGGCGTCACGTATCATTTGATAGATCGTTTACTGAATATCTGTCAGTAAAATACTCCTTAAATGTGAAGAAGGTTTGACTGACGGTTCCAGTAAATTCATCCACTGACGTATGCAACTGTTATTGCATAGTACCTAAGTAATGAAATCCGATAGGATATTTCGTTTAACTGACTAATTCTATAATACCTATTATATACAAAATTTTATTGGAAATAGAATTGCGTGCCCTAGAAATGCACAATAAAATTAATCAGAGACCAAAATTTAGAATTAAACTTATAGTCTTACACACAAATACAGATAGCACAGATAATAAAGGTAACACAGATAACACACATAATAACACAGATAACTACAAATAATTTATATTTTGCAAAAAAAACATGATATTTTTGTCTAAAAATATATAGGTAACATTCTTTATCTGTATTATTCGATGAACACTCCGCGTCATCTTTTGTGCCGATATTTTTCTCTTGATCAGATAGAGCGTAAAAGGTCGAAAAAATGTTTTCCGTTACGTTACGAACGCAACGCGCCCTTTTTTTCTCTGGACGCGTGTCAAAATTTCCTTCATAACCGCAGAAAGATTTTTCCCGGATATGTTAAGGGTCATGCCACCATGATCGTTTCTAAAACAATTAGATTTTTTCTTCGCAACTACTGCATAAAATTGATTTACATTTAAGGGGTTTATTCTACATATTTTTAACTATAAGTCATAAAAATTTCATTCGATTTTATTGAAAATTGTGGCCAGTACAACAATCTTGTGAAGCGCCGCACGGACCGACGGGCGACCTTCTCACGCCCACACGGATAGTCTAAAACAAAAAAATCAAAAATTTTCTTGTAAATAAAGAAAATAGCTAAAACCTAGCATAGCGGTTTTCAATTTTTACAAAATTTTGCACGAACGTTTTTTTGTGAGAAGGTCGCCCGTCGGTCCGGCGGCGCTTCACAAGAATTGCTGTACTGGCCACAATTTTCAGTAAAATTGAATAAAATTTTAATGACTTATAGTTAAAAATATGTAGAATAGACCCCTTAAATGTAAATAAATTTTACGCAGTAGTTGCGGAGAAAAAAAATCTAGTTGTTTTGGAGACGATTATGGTGGCATGACCCCTTAAGCTGGTAAGGTGCCGGACAATGCATAAAGCACATCGTTTTATGCCACGGCGCGGCGGCATGGCTCGCTGAAAGTAACGAAGGTGGAAAGACCGAAAAAACTTTGCAATCGCAGAAAATTGTACCTGTTTAGAAAAGTTTGCGCGCTGCCATGCCGGCGTCACGCATAAATTCACCATTATTAAATTTGACGAGAAAAATTTCGTCAGAGCTCGCCCTTTAGAAGTTTAGAAGATCGTAGATTATCCTTCCGAAGGTTGTAGAAAGTTTAAATAGGTGCGTCGTACCGTGGTTTAAAAATAATTAACGTTCGGAACCTCTGTCAAGTGATTTCCCGAGTTTCTTGACGCGACGTTTACTGCCGATATTAAGCATGGATAAAAATCTCGAAAGGAATGTAATTCTTTAGTAAAGTTACACACTTGTGAAGAAAAGGCATGAATATACAAAATGTATCCATTTAGAGAAGTGAAAATTATTATATTTAATAATAATTGAATGCTATACAGGGTGTTCTAAAAAAGGGGGGCCAATATTTAGGGAGATATTCCTCACACCTAAAGGATGAAAAAATGTTATATGAACATGGGTGCGGAAACGCTTTTTTCAGGAGTTAGAGCTTCTTTTCTGAGTACGGCTAAATGAGGTTGTGACCTTATCTGCCAGGCAGAAATCAGAAAAATTTGACCTTTAATGTTATAGTTACTTGTTTACATAATGATTAATCCTAAATTGTTTCTTGTGTAAGTAATACAGTCAACAATATTTTCAACATAACTCCTAAAAAAATCGTTTCCGCACCCATGTTCATATAACATTTTTTCATCCTTGAAGTGTGAGGAATATCTCCCTAAATTTTGGCCCCCCTTTTTTAGAACACCCTGTATTTTGATAAATAATTATCCTATTTTGTAAAGAATATATCATTTCGTGTTGGTTTAAACCCTCGATTTCCATTCTAGTCATTTCCTATGAATTATCCAGCGATACGCGTGGACGTCGATATTTATGAGCAGGTCATTTGTTGCGAATTCACAGAGAAACTCTCCATAACGGCACGGCGTGCAAGGGAAAGGTGCGAAGAGATAAAAGGGATGAAAATGTCAAAAGGAACAAGGGGTTTATATCTTGTCACTTTTAGCGATAGCGGCTGGACGCAAAGCGCGGGATGCAACGAAATAAATCCTCCCGTGATCTGCGTGATATCTCTCTTCGTTGCGGCGCGTTTCTTGCTGGCGTATGTGGCAGTTTAAACTGAGTCTGCGTTATGCTTTTTCCATTGCGCGCGCGGGTTTTCTAACACCGTCCGCGCCTGTGGTGTCACGGGATCAAACAGAAGGAGTTGCGACACACTGTTCAATTGTTTGCGGTGAAGCTACGGTAAAGCCCGGTATTATTTCATTAAATGCTGATCTGGCGGAATTGCTTAGAGTCGCCCTTCAGAGGAACACGTGCTTTTCATTGGGGTACAATGTTTCCGATAAGTTTGCATAAGAATCGCAGCAACGAGATGATTTTCCTTTCCTCGTGCTGCCGTGTAGCCGTGTATTCGACGTAGTTGGATGGAACACGGAATATATATTAGATATCCAGATATTCCCATCTTGCGCTATTGAATATCAGCGATTCGAATCGGTGCCGATATTCGTTTATAGGTTTATACAATAGTCGTAGTCTCCGTGTATATGGGAATTGTATTGACTTTAGGAACGTGCGCTGCTTACCTTAATTTCTTTAATATATAATACAAGCGCTAGAGAGATACAAAAAACATAGGTACGTTAGATATAAATACTTCGTAATTAAATAAAAACTTCACTGTTACTCTGGATTGATGTTTTCCGCAATTTTTTATCCGAAAAAATATTTGAAATGTTGCCGCAATTTTCTGTTCGCTTGCGCGCAGCTCAGTAAGAAATGAGCTGGTTGAAGTTTGGAACGTTCCTGGAGCGAGTTTTAAAAAATGATTGGTTCCACTTCTCCTTTTGCACAGATAAACATCTAAGCGTCACACACGATATACATAAGACACCGATCCCATACACCCTGCGGAAGACACCCTTATACTAAGTAAATCTACCCCCACATCAGTTAAAATATTCCTGCTACACTAAAAATGACTTGTTCCAAAAAATGATTTGTTACGGAGAGGAGAAATAGGAAAAGTAGATTTTTATGGAATTGCATAAACTTTTTTTATTTTACGTACTTTATTATTCTTTTATATAATTTTTAACTGTTATAATCGCTTGTTCCTTGTCATAACTTTCTACGGATTTTGGATCTAAGTGCAAAATAGTATTTTTGTCTAAATCAATAATTAAAAGACACCAATGTGATGTACCTATACAAATAAGGTATTAACATTCTTCCGCTGATTGGAGTTGTTATGTTATACATACGCCAATGTGCATTTTTGGACGTTTTATAAGAATCTCCAATTATATAGTATGAATGGTTTGTAGGAACATATACAAAACTAGCAGAAATGTTATTTATAAAGTAATTGTAAAACAATCAATAATCTTGCCATCAATCCAGTTGTTATTTTTTAAAGTACAAAATTCTTCTGCGATAAGATGATATACATATATATCAAATCCTGTTACTGGCGCATTTATGTTTGATCCATATTGTCCAATGTAGGATCTGGTTGACGTCATTTCATAATCATTTCAGTCAAAAGTAATGTATAAGTATGGTAAAGGAGAGTCAAAAGGCCTGAGAAAAGATAAGGTTGATCTAATTATCTAGCTTTTTACAAGTTGCTAAAATAACGGCTGCGCGCGGCGCGTCGTGCGTTAAATTAACCTCATCAGGTTAATGTCATCAAGATCGGGATGTCAGCGTTCGGGAACCTTACTCATAGAGTACCGAAAGCGAAATTAAATTTGAGCAAGATGAAACAAGCCGCGAAGGATGCGAACTAGAAATGCGGTGCACGCTGTTTCTTGCACGTTGCGAAATGGCGAACGCTCGCAAGTCAGATTAATTATGAGCATTGCGTAAAAATGTAAATACAACGGGTATACGAATTAAGGAGAATGCCTGCACATCCATAATATTTTAAACTTCTCTTGCATTATCTATTAAAAACTTGAATACTCTTATCCGCGGATTAAATCGGAATATTCGGATACTTAATAATTATGTAATTTATAACATAGAAGATTCTGTGTCTTACCAGTCAATTATTATTTTTTTAAAATTGCGTTTGCCAACTATAAAACATCCTTACGCAATTGTAAATTTAGGAGGTCAAATTTTGTTGTCCACGTTACGAAGCTATAGACTAAAGCTTCTGATTTGCGTTTATATACAGTAGGCAGATAATTACTCCATTAAAGACTTAAGGTTTTCATTAAAGAGAAGGAATATCAAGTGATAGCAGGGAATTAACTAGAAACCGTGTTGATCACGCGAATGTTTGTATTGAACCGTCCGTGTGTTTACTGTGTCGAATATTGGGTACGTATCTGGAAGACAAAGAGAAGGGTGATTAGCGCAATCGAGGAATAGAGTGTCCCATTTATAATGGCTTTCATGGCCACGAGACAGCCTCGAGTGTTGAGGCTCTCGTAGATGGGATCGTTCTCAGGATTTGGCAGCTGAAGAGGATCATGATAGCAAGGCCCCTTTATGTCGATTCGACAACAGCTTCAGGGTACCACTGGCGTCACACGATCGTCCTGCTCGGCATACCTGGATCAAATTCCGTGTAAGATGCGCCCGCATACCAACAGTCCGATGCACGTGCCGTAATATGAATACCGTCGTACTTTGACAATAAATTATGATTTTTCCATATTCCACTATGCATGACCGTTCGTCCTATTCATACGTACATCCTATACATCGATAAGGTATTTTACGGTACGTAAAATATCTAATGTCACGAAAAGCGATATTTCTTCTCAAAAATATAACTTTCTTAGAATAGACATTTTACGATTGGAAATATATGCATTATTTTGGGGTTTCTGTTTTTTGAAGCTTTTTGAGCATATTGATGAATAAAATCGAATTACTCTTTAGTTACAGAAATTTTTTCCATTTTTATAGGACGTCAGTGATAAGATTCGATTTGCGATTCACAATTTTGTTTTTCTTTACCGGGAAGATTCATGACTTGAAGATAAAGTTTCCTGTTCTTGAAAGGGACAGCCTGTTCTTTCGGCGTGACCAACGCAAATTCCGCAAACGTGAATACCTCCATGCCGGTCTCTTCCTCTCTTAGGAAGGAGTGCAGTGGAGCGAGCGACCACCAATCGGCATTCCGCAAGTTGGCGCACTTGCTAATTCGAACTTGTCCGCGGACACATCAGTGAAGTGCGGAATGAGCTGGCAGTCATGTCGTATGTCCGTGTCCCGTGTTCTCCATCCTGACGCTTCCTCGGCGAAAGTTCGAGGAAACTTTTCCGCCCGAAAACACTTCGTGTCACACTGTCACACAAGGGCAGCCGCAATTGTAGATGACATATATGTAACGGTAAGCAAGAGTTCCATTCATCTATGGCCCGTCGCGTTTATTAACCGTGCCACCTAATTCTCAATTAGGTAAATGTTCCTGAAAATCGCAAATATTCTTTCGGTATTGGATTCGGCCGTCTTGTGTGTATATGTCCAAGTTTTGATCAACTCGTTCGAATTAGTTGATGTCTATATGTATATTTGCGCGTTCCACGCAGACTTCTTGCGTGATTATGCAAAATATAATATACAAAGTTGTCTCTTTATCTGCAAATTTTAAACCGCCGCATCGTTGCTTACAGATAAATTATATGCTGCAGATAAATTGTTAAGTATTCCCGCGTATACGTCCGGGAACTCCACAGGTAACGCGGGTGAGGCAATATAGGCCTCAGGTTGCTAATGATGAGTCTGACGGGCGTCTTGGGAGGTAGATAGGGCCGTTTTAAATTGCTTTAACTTTACTGTGTTTGACTCTCGTTTATTATAATATAATTATTTCGGACTCGCGTGCGATGTCTCGTATGTGCTTTCGAGGAGCCGGTTAGATTGAGAGTGCTAGACGCTCATCGGTGTGATGAAGTCACGACCGATGATCGCCAGAAACGACACCGGGGATTCCGGGAACTGGCGGAATCCCCCGATCGTCTTCGATATTTGTCTTGTCTTGAGGCAAACATTACTAAGATCGTTAGGATCATAAGAAAAAAACATAAACATTGCCTTGGCTCGAAATAATTCGTTAGGATCGCGATGAAATACGAAACACCGCCCGCCTTGGAAGACCTTGTCTTACAATTTACAAGCGAAATTTGAGTCTTGGTATACATAATATAAATAATAAATACAATGGATATAAATAGGCATGTGAATACAAATGAATATAATGTCGAATTTAGTTAGTTTCGAATGTCTACGAATAAATATTATAATAAATATGATACATTTAATTAAATTTAGTCAATCATATGTCTGTCAATAGAATTGTCATTTTCGCTATTTAGCTTAGTCAAAATAGATAAAATTTCTCAATCTTTATTTCGTGAACATAGAATTAGTTTCTTAGCGGTAAAATTGCGAGTCGTGATAGGGGCCGGACAATAGGTCCCTTGGTTGTGGCCACCGTCGCCGATCGAGCAATGCCGTCCGATCCGGGGTGAGTCTCGCTTACGCGGCCAAGGATCCACTGCAAAGGTGGGAGGCCGGGTTGTTTAACTAGCACCATCTGGCCGACCTTCAACTGCTCGCCCTTGTTGGTGCTCCACTTGTGCCGCTGCTGTAACTGATTTAAATATTCGCGGCTCCAGCGCTTCCAGAAGTGCTGGCGGCACTGTTCGACTCTTTGCCAGCGCACCAATCTATTCTCGTTAATGTCGGTCAAATCTCGGCAAGGAAAACCGTTCAATGCGTCGCCAATCAAAAATGTCCCGGGGTAATACATGACAAATCATTCGGATCAGAGCTCAACGGTGTTAACGGACGCGAATTTAGTATGGCCTCTATCTCGCATAAAGTCGTTTGCAGTTCCTCGAAAGTGAGATGCGAGTCGCCCGCAACTCGCTGCAGATGATATTTCGCGGACTTTACCGCCGACTCCCAGAGTCCGCCGAAATGCGGAGCTCCGGGCGGAATAAACTGCCACGTTATCTTTGACTCGCAGCAAAATTGTTTTATTTTATCTTGATTTTCAGCTGCCTTGTAGAATTCATAAAATTCCGACAACTGGCGTGAGGCGCCCTTAAAATTAGTGCCGTTGTCGGAATGTATGAAGGCCGGGCTTCCTCGGCGCGAAATAAAACGCTTAAGGGCGGCTAGAAATGCTTCGGTCGTTAAATCGCTGACTACTTCTAAGTGTATGGCCTTGGTAGCGAGGCACACAAATACACATACATATGCTTTATTATTACGAGCATTTCGCCGCTTGCCCTCGCGCACGATAAGCGGACCGGCGTAATCAATTCCGCAGCTAGAGAATGGTCGAGATGGTATTACTCGAGGCGTGGGTAATGCTCCCATTTTTGCCTCGGATGTTATTGGTTTGCATCTGAAACAGACGATGCATCTTCGAATAATCTTTCGCGTAGCTGAGCGCGCCGAAAGTGGCCAGAAATTCTGTCGCACTGCAGCCATAGTGCCCTGCAATCCCGCATGCAGATTGCGCTCGTGCTCTCTTTGTATTATGAGATGTGTGAGCTGATGATTTTTCGGGAGCAGAATAGGGTGGCGGGCATTGTACGGTAATGCGGAATTCCTTAGCCTTCCCCCAACGCGAATTAAACCCTGCTCGTCTAAAAAAGGTGCTAAAGAGATTACAGAACTAGAGGATATGAGTGCCCCCCCTTCCAGCTGCTCAATTTCGTGGGGAAATGCCTCCCTCTGAACAAGCTTGCATAGAATATCTAGCGCGGCAGAGACTTCATCGTGCGAAACATGAATGCTTGTTTCTCTATGCGGGTGAAGCTGCGGTTTGAGAAATCGCAGGCAATAGGCGACCACTCTACACAATTTATTCAAGTTGGAACATTTATGGACCAACTCCGCGAACGGACTCGTCGTTGTCGCGCGAATGACGGTGGCGACGGTCCTTCGCATCTCGGGCATTTCGGAGTCTGAAACGCATACGTTGCTTTTCGGCCACGAGTCCTCGCAGTTTCTCAGAAACGCGGGACCATGCCACCACAACGCAGAATTCCCGATATCCTGCGGGTGAACGCCTCGAGACAACAAATCGGCGGGATTATCGGCGGATGACACATGGCGCCAATCCGAAACGGACGTAAGTCGCTGTATTTCGCCGGCGCGATTTGCAACAAAAACCGACCACTTCCTAGAGCACGATGAAATCCATTGCAACGCTATCGTGGAATCCGACCACAGAAATAACTGCCCTTTATTCATTTCTATAGCTGATCGTACCTTATCCCATAATTGTGCTAATAACAGAGCAGAACAAAGTTCGAGTCGGGGGATGGAAATTGTTTTTAGAGGAGCGACTCTAGTTTTCGAGCACAACAGGTCGATGCGAAATTTATCCTCCCCGACTTGCCTTCGAATATATAAACACGCGCCGTATGCCCGTTGGCTCGCGTCACAGAATCCATGTATTTGGAAGCGCGAGTGCTCGCCGTCTTTAATGAATCGCGGAATACTCAGCTTATTTAATTCGATTAATTGATTCTTAAACGTAGACCACCTTGTATGTAAATCTAACGGGATGGATTCATCCCATTGCAATTTTAACTGCCAAATCTCCTGCAGCAATATTTTTGGCAAAACAATGACCGGACCGATAAGGCCCAACGGATCGAATAGCCTCGCAATTTCCGATAATATCGTGCGCTTCGTTATTCTACCTTTTTGTGACTGCGTCCCGTTTTCGATCGCAAACTGAAAAGTGTCCGAAGACGGATTCCAATTAATTCCAAGGATACGCGACGTCGATTCCTTGTCAATTTGAACTTCAGAGCCATGTTTATTTTGATTATCGCTTAGAAGCTCTTTGTTATTCGCAGACCATTTATTGAGTTGAAATCCGCCGCGGTTCAAAATTTCAACGATTTCGTTCTTTATTTTTAACGCCCCTTCGATTGTATCAGCGCCCGATAACACGTCATCGACATAGAAATCGCGAGTCAAGTGCATCGCTCCTACGGGAAATTCCCTGGCGTACTCCGCCGCCAAAAACTCGAGAGTCTCAGTGGCTAGATACGCGGCAGCCGCGGTTCCGTATGTCACCGTTATCAATTCGAATACTTGCAAGATCATCGCGGCATTGTCTCGCCAAAAAATGCGCTGTAATTGCGTTTGTTTAGGATTGACTAATATCTGGCGATACATCTTGGTAATGTCTGCTGAAAAGACATACCTGAAAGTCCGAAATCTCAGAGTGATCGGAAATAAGCCTGGTTGTACCGTCGGACCAACCATAAGTACGTCATTTAACGATACTCCGGTTGAACTCGCGCACGAAGCATCGAAAACTACTCTTAACTTGGTAGTCTCGTTTGAAGGTTTTAACACGCAATGATGCGGCAAGTAACACGTCGGTAAATTATCGTTAATGGCGCCTTCGTCCTTTATTAATTTCATATGCCCCAACGCCAAGTATTCGTGCATAAATTCCTTATATTTAGATTTTAAATCCGGATCACGATCCAGTCGCCTTTCCAGAGCGTAAAATCGACGTAAAGCTATATCGCGAGTGTCGCCGAGTTCCCTTAATTTATTTTCCTTTATCGGAAGCGTTACTATCACTCGGCCACGCGCGTCTCGCGTCGTATTATCGCGAAAATGCTGTTCGCAGAATCGCTCCATACTCGAGTATGAATCGCGAGGTCGACAACTCTCTTCTATCTGCCAGAATTTTGCTACCTGATTTTGCAATTCTGTATCGGACACCGAAGCAATAAATGTTCCCAATTCGCGGCCGCGCGCTAACTGCGCTTTGCCGCCGAAGCGGCCGGCGAGAATCCAGCCAAAGTGCGTTTTTTGGAGCGTGGGATGGGCTGGAGAAGATTTTAGTTGCCCTACGCAAATTAACTGCCAAAACAGTTCAACTCCTATTAAGATGTCGATATCAGAGCATCGGTGGAAATCTGGATCGGCTAGCTTAATATTTGGCGGTATTTGTATTTTTGTTCTGTCGATTGGGGCTGTGGGAAGACGCTCAGTTATGCGATCGGTTAAGATACATTCTATTTTTGCGGAAAATTCGTTCAATCGCGAATGCAAATTCACCCCCGCGACCTCGTTCGCGGTACTAGTTATGCCATTAATTCCCGTTATTCTGATGTTGCTCGGATTTGATTTTAATTGCAACAGTTTAGCAAAAGATCGCGTTATAAAATTAGCTTGCGAACCGCTATCTAATAGAACCCGGCACGGTTGCTTTGTTCCGTCGGCATCGATTATGTATACAACCGCCGTCGAAAGCAATATACCAGCGTTATAAGAAACTGACGAATGAGTCATAACATTCGTTTCTCCAGACGCGGCTCGAGCCGTCGCGTTCTCTGTTTTTGTTTTCTCCGAAAATTCGCTCGATTTCGAGGGAAAGTGAAGCAGGGAATTGTGCTTATTTCCACATTTCTTACACGGGCCCGATTTACAATTCGCAGAAGAATGATTATTTCCACGCAGGCAATTTGTACATAATTTACGTTTTCGAATCTCAGCGAGCCGCTGCGGAACGGATAACTTAATAAAATCGCGACAGTAATAAATAAGATGTTCCCCATGACAATAGCCACATGAATGGGCGGTGGTGGTAACGTGTGCCGTTAGTCGTTTTCCGCTAAATTGATTCACTGAATTGCTCTTGCTTATCGACTCCAATAAGTGGCACCGCTTTTCCAAAAAATCCGCGAATTGCTTAAATGTGGGCAACTCTGTCCCACTCAACGACGCGTGCCATTCCCTGGCAGTAATTGAATCGAATTTTGACGAAATCAAATATATCAATAATTCGTCCCAATGCTCGGTGGGACATCGCAAGGCATTTAGTGCTTGTACATGTTTCGTAACACTGTCCGCCACCCGACGCAGCTCAACGACGTTTTCTTTCGCGATACTCGGCAATTCAAATAAGGCACGCAAGTGCGTGTGCACTATAGCACGTTTATTGTCATATCGCTGCCTCAGCAGATTCCAGGCCACTTGATAATTTTGATCGGATAATTCTAACGATTGAATCACGTTAGCCGCCTCGCCTGTTACAGATGCTCTTAGATATTGGAATTTTTGCAGACTACTCAATGTCTGATTACTACTTATAATTGAATTGAACATCTCGTAAAACGGAAACCATTCTTCGTACCTCCCGTTAAATTTAGGTAAGTCTAACTTAGGTTGTCGCACGTTACATGCGGAATTGACCACTTCGACCGGCGACGCAGTCGCGGCTGATGTCGTAGCCTGACTAGCGGAATACGCGCGTTCATACTTCAAAATCATGCAGCGAATTTTCGCGGTTAACTCGTAAAACGCTTCCTCAAACGAAATGCGATTATTTTCCTCTTCCGCGGAGAGAGACTCTAACTCGGATTGCAATTCATTGTACTCCGACCAATAACCGGATAATTTTTCTTTTCTGGCCTCCAAATTCGCGACCGTCTCAGACGTTAAATTTGCTATTGACTCTGCGTAGCTTTTTATACGCGTACACGACGCCTTTAACAACGCGCGCTTTTTCCTGAGCGTTGAGATCCGAACCGTACTCTGGGGCGTGCTCATATCCGCGCTCTGAGTTGTATTCAGGGACATATTCTATGCTCACTACCAATAAACCTTTGATTGGCGACGCAAAAGAACGTGAATTCCTACCTTGACCGTTGCTCGACCGCTCGACGTCTGCCTCCGCCGCTCACGGTTGCCGGTCCGTCTCCTCCTCTCTCGTTACGGGATCGCCGATTGATCGCCGACGTGAAGACTCCACTCCTCGGCGACTCAGCAGTCCTCGGTCTCCGTCTCCGGGATCGCCGATTGATCGCTGGTGCGGGTGTCCACTCTTTGCCGACTCGGCAGTCCCTCTCCTCGATTCTGGTGTCGCCGATTGATCGCCAACGTGTATTTCCACTCCTTGACGACTCAGCAACTCTCGTCTTTGCTTCTGGGACCGTCGATTGATCGCCGACGTGGATCTCCACTCCCTGTCGACTCGACGGTCCTCGTTTGCCTTAGCGCCCAGTCTCCACCTCAAATCCAGAGAGCCCGCGACCTTGGAAATGTTGGACCCAACGCATTCCTCGCAGTCAGATGCAACTCCGTTGCTCCAAATCTCCGCAGAGGTTTCTCGCCAGATCCGGCTCGAAGGACCAAAATTGTTAAGTATTCCCGCGTATACGTCCGGGAACTCCACAGGTAACGCGGGTGAGGCAATATAGGCCTCAGGTTGCTAATGATGAGTCTGACGGGCGTCTTGGGAGGTAGATAGGGCCGTTTTAAATTGCTTTAACTTTATTGTGTTTGACTCTCGTTTATTATAATATAATTATTTCGGACTCGCGTGCGATGTCTCGTATGTGCTTTCGAGGAGCCGGTTAGATTGAGAGTGCTAGACGCTCATCGGTGTGATGAAGTCACGACCGATGATCGCCAGAAACGACACCGGGGATTCCGGGAACTGGCGGAATCCCCCGATCGTCTTCGATATTTGTCTTGTCTTGAGGCAAACATTACTGAGCTCGTTAGGATCATGAGAAAAAACATAAACATTGCCTTGGCTCGAAATAATTCGTTAGGATCGCGATGAAATACGAAACATAAATTATTCTCACAATCAGTACAATAAATATGCGCGCTATAAAAATAATTTTAATATTGTTGCAAGAAAGATTTTTTGATATACATACATACATTCAGAGTTATCGCGCTAGTGAAAAATAATATTTATGGTAAACAAAATTACATTATGGTAAATATTATTAATATTATTGTTTTCTTTTCTTCTTTAAAAAGACAGATATAATTTAGACAAAAAATGATAAAATAGATATCAACGTCACGCTTCGGCTTTAAAGAATCGATTTGGTTTGTATAAACTCTAAATTATTCGTTCATGAAAGAACAATATTTTATCGTAGACATTTTAATGATCAGCCTGTGGTTTAATCCACAGGTCAGGTAGTCCGATATATCAGGAAATTCATGCGCCATCGACGCGTTATTGGCGCTATGCACGAATTTTCAGGTCTTTTGATGCCCGTGTATTGGAACACTGAAACGAGTTAATCCTTATAAGTCAATAGAGTACGCGAATCACGTCGCAATCCCGTATGGGAGAGCTGGCTCGTTATGTATGTTGCGTCGGTGAAACCTGGTATTAGTTTTATTAATAACGCGCATTATAGCTATTTCCATTACCGATTACACGCGCTTTAACTTTGAGCCTGTCGCCCAAGCCGCTTTACATACGCTCCCTTACATTAGCCAATTTAACTAACGGAAAATTCATTAGATCCTCGAGCGTTTAGACATTTTGCAAAATGTAAATTAAAGCAATAGTAACCAATTCTTTCCCTTCCTAAATACATTCTCTGTTATAAGTATACGTTTAGATGATTGCATTCAAAGTTGGCAACTTGAGAGAAAGTATATTTGTTATAATTACACAGTTTTATTAATGTTGATCATTCTTTAATAAAAGAAAATGTAAGAGTCATTATTTTAAATGCCTCTTCTAAGTTTTTACTGCAAATTGCGAAAAAACTTTGTGGCCGTTGAGAATGTAATTTTCATATTTTTTACATGTAGGTAGCAACGCAGGTAACTTTCTGTAGAGAATTTCAATTAGTCAGTAACAATGGCATGATCTAAAAGTAATCGGCCGTTAATACATCCGACTTTAATGCCCGTGCTCACTCTCGCAAGACCGGCGAAATGGAAAACACTTTGTAGTGGGCGTTTACATGCCTTTACACCGTGCAGAAAATAAGAGCGCGAGTGCGTGAACACATAACTTACAGAATTAGAAGGCGGCTTGCGCGTCCTAGAAATTAGGGAGCAGCGCGTAGCAGCGTAGGATCGGCGGAGGCTGAGTCGTTCTACTTACGTTTACCGCGAGCATTTTCGGAGTCTGATATTCCGCAAAGTGTTCACTACGACGTGGAACAGTGGTACGACAATAAACCGACTCGCAACAATGCGTCTTGGCGTGACGCGATGTCAGAAACGGTTTCACGTCAAAACACAGAACTTTCTTGAGATGGCCGCGGGATCGTTTCGCTACGCCATTGGAGCACTTTGCTCTCGAAAATGTCCGATGTTTTAAACGCCGCGTCTTTTTCGAGTATTATACCGGCATTCGGAAAGAAATGCGATGCAGAACCCCAGAACGTCCTCCGTCTCATTCACTAACCACGATGTTTCACTGTAAAGCCAAAGCATGCCGTAGGATTTTAGGAAAGTTTTCCAAGTAGGTACCCGATCACACATTCACCGTGAAGATCTTTCAAGGAATAATGCAAATACCTTATTTCCTGATATTTCTTAAAAACGGAAAATGTATAAAAGATTTAACAGAACCCAATAAAACGATCAGATCTTATGTTAAGTCTCTATATGTGAAAAAATAATTTCTGAATAGTCCGACGCTACTTTAAAATTATCAGACACGTCGAAACAATCATGATATTTTATTAAAGTATAAATAAAAAATTAATTCAATAAAAGAAACTTAAAATAAAACGGTTTATGTATGATAATTGATTAAAGCTTTGATATTATGCATTTATTCGCAAAAATTATGCATTTATTTTCTACAGAAAATTAGCAATTAGTTCTTGCTTGACGTAGATTACAAATGCGTTCTTCATAAAATTTTTAAATTTTTAGAAGCTCTGTCTTATAGCAATTCGTCTCCTTGACATAATTATTAATATATTTATGCTCTTGTCATTAAGATACTTTTGAATAAGAAGTACTCATTGAATATTGAACGTTTCTTTGCCAATAATACCTACATCGATAAAGATGTAATCTAACATCGAATTAAATGACTATAACCATATTACGACTTTACAACGAAGTACGCGGCAATTTAGACGACAAACGGTGCCAGATTATTAACCGCCAATTAGTCGGGAATAATTACTTGACAATTACTCGAGAGTCTAGAATTCGGGCAAATCTAGAAGCCGGAGGTTGCGCTTTAACTAATAGATCATGTTGTCGTCGTCGCACATATCGATTCCGCGGCACTGCACGCCCACGCGCAATTTGTTTATCGCACGCTTTCAGATTCCGTATCTCTTCATGCCTAATAATTATGTCCCGTTTCGTGATTAAAATCTTACGGAATTGTAATTATACCTTTTGCGAATGTCTGACTGACATATGCGTCATCATATCGCGAAGCAAAACGGCGATGCTTTAATATTATTAAGGAAACTAGAAATATAAAGTCTGTTAAAAATAAAAAGTCTACAATACTTATATATAATTTATATTGTTAAGATACGACGAACTATGCCTCGGCCGATACTTTGTGAATTTTTATATAATAATCCAATTATGCTGTAATTATTAATTAAAAAATAGGTTTTAAGTAGAATTTTTATCAGTAATTTCCTCAGTGCTCTAGTGCATTGTGAGCGTCAGCCGGTTAGTTGCATATTATTTCGCGGTGGCGTATCGTTATGCATCGTTTTCGCCACCTGGCTGCTTCAGGATGATTACCTGTCAGACTAAATATACCAATCAATGAAACAATTCTTTAAATTTTGTGTATTTTCAACGCGTTACAATTTATTATAAAATATTCAATGTGTCGCTTCGTGCTTCAATTACAAAGCAAATATTAGAACATAATATTGAAACATAATATTAGAACATATTTTAATTTAAAACAAATGTATAATAAGGCTCTGAACAAAAAACAAATTAAGTAAATAATGGGCTATGAGAGCCAGCGCAAGATCTAATATGCGAAAAAATTATATTTAACAATTCTTAGTCAATACATTAAAAAATCAGACGTTTTAGCCCTAAATCGGGACCCTCTTCAGTGATATTAAGTCAAAGAACGCATATATATGATGTACAAAAAATTAAAATTATTATTCACGAAAACGGTGGCATCGCACAATGGCTAACGCGAAACGCAAGCACAGACATAGGAAGGGTTCGCATTTTTAAGAACGTCATATGCGCATTTTGAATCCACAATGTCACAACGCGTATATCCGACACGCATCCGTGCAGCAAACGACAGCGAAAATCAATTTCGTCTTCTATAGCAAAGGGAGACGAAAGGCAGCAAACTGTGGCCCGACAGAACTACAGAATGCAGTAACTGTTAAGAACTTTACAAGAGATAGAAATGTGATTAACTTACTGCATGCTACGCGGACAGCGGTCAAACATCTCAGAAGGCATCCATCTGGAGAGAGCGATATGTAGTCGTTGGTGTATGGAATACGAATGTGAGTTCGAAACGCAACGCCGTGAACTCAAGAACACGCAAACATATAATAGTTAAAAACAAACAAACATTGTTTGCGAGAATTTACCGCGAGAACGTCCGACTGGGTTTCCGCGGGGCAGCCGATTGCGAATTCGCGTCCGACACGGTGGCCGCTATGGCCGCGGATCGCGCGCGCACTCTTAGGTTACCTGGAGAGAGTCCCGGGATGAGAAAATATGTCCTTTACTCAGTTCCGTGTAGAGTATGGTCCGAATGAGGCTGCTCCGCACTGTGCACCGTCGAGAAGATCTTCCGAGATGTGATAAGACCGGCCGGTCGACCGACGGCCGTCCGTGGATTCGGCGACCGCGTGGTCCGAGCGAGCGAGGCTCTGCTTGAGAGCACGCTAAGAGTCTTACGCGAGATACTCAAAATGAGACTGTCCGAAGCCAATAACGTCCCGATATTCACTTTTGGTAATCACTAGAATCGCAACTGAACTGGTACCGACACGTGTGTCTTCAACCGAGATCCGAAACAATATGGCACCGGAAGCCGCCGAGTGAGGATACCGCCACGATCGTCCGCGACAATCGATGTTCGCGACGCGTCGATAGTCGCCGGGTGAGCGAGTCCGTGATTGGTCGGCCAGGTAATGGCCGCGCGGTAAAATCACTGTGTTGTTTTTTTGAACATTCCGCCCGCCTTCTACAACAGAGTTGGAGAATGTTGACTTGACGCTGTTGCCATTGAGTCTGAGTTAGAGAGCGGTTGATCCGATGAGACCGGAAGAATCGCAAGCTTGGTGATGGGTCGTCTGAGTTCGGTGGTGGCTGTCTTGATTGTGACCACCCGGCAAAGTCCGTCAGCACCCGGATGTAAAGCGATTACACGGGCGAGGGGCCACTTAGAGGGAGGCCACCGTTCGTCGGTGAGTAAGACCATTGAGCCGATTCGAATCTGTGATAATGGGTGATGCCACTTAGAGATTGAAAGCTGGCGTTGGAGGCACTCCGTTGACCATCGTGACCAGAAGTTTTGAACTTGATTTTGGATGAGTTGCCACCGTGTCATTCTGGAGATTGGCATCGCCCAAAGAGAAGGCTCCGGAACCGTGGAGGGCGCTTCACCGATGAGGAAGTGTCCGGGAGTGAGAACTGAGAGATCTTCCGGATCATCTGAGAGAGGGTACAGCGGCCTTGAGTTGAGCACGGCCTCTATTTGGACTAGAAGAGTTGTAAGCTCCTCATAAGTCAGTAGCTGCTCGCCGATCGTCCGCCGTAGGTGATATTTGACTAAAAATTATTTTTAAATTTCAATTTTAACTCGTCGCCATTTTGTAACAAACGACAAAATCGACAATCGGCGATCGTCACCGACAAACCACTACTGTTAGCTTAAAAAAACCATTTTGTTTTTTTGTTTCAGATGGATCGTTTAGGCGGGACAGTGTCCACCGCAAAATGCGTTTTTTTTTTCAAACCTTGATGTGTGCCGGCGGCCATATTTTTTCTTTTCGTCACCATTTCTTAATAAAAAAAATATTTTTATATTGTCAAAACATAAATCCATAATCACACCAAATTTCATTTAATTCCCACTACCCGTTTAGCAGAAATAAAATGTCAAAATTAAGGCCTGTTTTTCGGCCTTCTAGGTGTATGTAACCCCTTAACGAATGTTTCAATCGAGCCGCGATACATCTCTACGCTCAGTGTTTGTCGTAACAAACATAATGAATTTACCAAAAATGTTTGCAGCTTTAATTTCTGATTTGTCGTCAAGTTGAGCGGGTACTATCGTACGTCAAAAAATTTAAGCCGGAATTATCAATCTCGTCGAGCAAAGCTTGCGGCAATTAACGACAAATTGCATTGAGTTCATCGCTCTCAGATTTCACAATTAAATCCGTGTACAAATGTTTGTTTTATGGAGACAAAGTCTATTTATCTAGCGGCTTGTCGAAAAGAGGCGTTGTAATGTGAAGTAAATATAAGCATGTAAATATAAATTATGAGAAAATGTTATTTCTTTGTGAGAGTATCTAAAAATATTTTAACATTGAACAGGGCAAGAGAGAAAGAGAAAGAGAGAGAAAGGCAGAGAGGAAGTATTTTATCAGAACAAAATTTTAAGCAATTAAAAAAATATAATTGTCTACAAATAGTTACGCTGTGCCAAAAATTAAATTAACCTACATCTTTATAGGGCATTTAGAAATTATAACACTGTGCGATCAAATCTTTTAATACATTTTAAATATATTAGGTACGTAATATAAATACGTAATTTTTTATACAACTGTTGAGAGTTGAGACTGATCACATTGTCATAATTCTCAATTTTTTATATTGTACTGTGTTCTCAAAAAATTTAATTTAACTTTATAAAAACATTAACTCTTCGCTTAAAATTATATACAATAGAATTTTTGTTTTTGCACTTTCGTATTACTTATAAATTTATATAATTTAGAAACGTATCGATCATAAAAATTTAATATTTAAAATATTAATATTCCATGATTTTCAGATACTGTTTATAATAAAACAATAGCGTTTATAATATTTCTAGAATAAGTAAGCTTTGGAATATTGATTATTGCAGCAGCTGTAATAACACTATTGGTTAGCATACGAATTTATTATTGTTTATGACGCCATTCGCATCGATTTTAAAGAGAAACAATAGATTTTGAAAAACATTGTTTATATCAGCGGTTTTATTACTACTGTCATATGTTATTTGCGAACATGAAACTATCGTACATTATAAGTAACAATGTTCGTGCATGCCTGATATGAGACGTGTAATCAAGTGAGAAGCTTTTCAAGCGAAGATATTCCAAGTTTCGCGTTGGCACTTTCCCGAACTTGTATCCCATTCGTCCTCGGGCGTTGGTAAGTTAGTAACAGGTTAAATAGACAACGCGAGTGGGACAGTCTATTTTGAAGAAGGGACCTAGAGTGAACTCTCGCTCCGGATCGCATAGCAGTGCTTTATAAAACAATGCCTGCGCTATTCTTGAGAGAAATCTCCCCCATCTTAAGATTAATATTTTATTATCAAGGTAAATAAACCACTCCATTGACTAAATGCAGTAATAATTATTCCAAATTGCGCGTAATAATTGCTCGAACCTAGTTAATTTTTGCTGCACAACGGTATTAAACGGATTTAACGATTATTAACGTATTTTTAGCTTTTTAAGGGTCATTCCACTTGAGCAAGCTGCTCATTTATTTACGTATTAAACTAACGCGTACTAAACTAGGCTGGAATAAATTTTTACGTATAATTATATGCTTTTTATTGTATAGAATATCTATAAAAATCACGGGCTATTAATATTTTAAAAATTAAATTTTTATGATAGATACGTTTCTAAGTGATATATTTACAAGTACCTAATACGAAAGTGCAGAAACAAAAATTTTATTTTATATAATTTTAAGCATAGTTGTAACATTTGCTTATAGTGTCAAAGATCCAGCGAGGCTGTTCACGTGGCTCATCGCAGTATGAGCCACGTGAACAAGTTTTCGTTATAAAAAACAATGAATATTTGCAATATTAGTAAAACATAAAATAATCATTTTATCGATTAAAACTGCGACAATTGTTGCGTCGAGCGAGGCACTCGACATAAAAACAAACACCTTTAGTGTCTTTGATCTAAGCGCTCGAGATCTCAACGCGCGATTACGATTACGGTCTCCGACCCGCGATTATTCCCGAATTGGTCTGTAACGGTTTGTTACGTGCCACAACAATGTTTCACGTATCTACGAATTCCGTTTCTAATTCCAATATCCCAAACAAATACCTGACAAACTAATCCTAATAAACCTTTACCTAGACCCTAATTTTATGATTCACTTTTACCTAAAATTCTTTTCCGTATCTCCTATTAGTCCTGAACCAACAACATTTGATTTATACCGTAAATTAACTTTCAATACCACTCATTCCTTTAATTTAAGCCGCTCCAATCGCTACCTACAACATTAGAACGCGTTACGTTATTGGTCAATACTTGTGAACAGAAAATACTATAAACAGAAGATCCCTCTTGAACATGGTCAGATCTTGTCAGTCTGTCACGACAATATGCATAAATATTGGACGACGGTCGAGACCGCAACAGAATTGTACTGACTCTCGTGGAGAACAGAACGACTAATTCCGAGTGACGAGATATCTTTTCCGTTATATTATAAGGCCGAGTCCTTATCCAAATACGAAGGAGACCGAGCTCTTTTTTAGATATAAATATGGTAAAAGTTTACAATAACTTACACAGCTCGGATTACTTTGACTTTGACATATGTTGTCAAGGTCACTCTCCTGAGTGACCTCCAGAAGGTTTTAGTCGGCGGTCGCTGTTTATTAAAAAGTTATAAACAAAAAAAGTTTGACAAATATAGCAGTTATTTTGAGTATTGGAAGGCATAAACGACCTTGAACTTGACATATGTTGTCAAGGTCCCCCTCCTGAGTAACCTTCAGAAGGTTTTAGCTGGCGGTCATTGTTTATTAAAAAGTTATAAACAAAAATAGTTTGGTGGAAAAATTATTTAAAGCAGTGAATTGTTGGTATATTGAAAGAAAAGTTATTTACAGCAGAGATTGGTAACTTTTCTTTCAATATACCAACAATTCACTGCTTTAAATAATTTTCCCCACCAAATCTTTTTTTGTTAATTAAAAAGTTATAAACAACTTTCTAAGTTGAAGCACATACAAAGCACACACTTGTAAAGCGCGTCACTAACCTATAGGTTAGTGGTGCGCTTTACAAGTATGTGCTCTCTAAGTTGAAGCACATACAAAGCACACACTTGTAAAGCGCGCCACTAAACTATAGGTTAGTGACGCGCTTTACAAGTATGTGCTTTGTAAGTTGAAGCACATACTAGCGAAATAAAGTATTCTCTGCTTTAAAAAAAAACGTAATATTAGTCGTTTATGCCTTCCAATACTCAAAATAGCTGCTATATTTTCCAAACTTTTTTTGTTTATAACTTTCTAATAAACAGCGACCGCCGACTAAAACCTTCTGAAGGTCACTCAGGAGGGTGACCTTGACAACATATGTCAAGGTCAAAGTAATCCAAGCTGTGTAAGTTATTGTAAACTTTTACCATAAATATATAGAGGCCGAGACCTCGAATTTGTGACAGATAAAGTTCCTAAAATTTCAAAAAATTAGTGTATAAAATTAACTTCTCATATCCACGAAACAACAATGATATAGACAATTTCTTTATTTCCATGAATTGAATGTCATGGACCGCGATTGTGTGCACGATGCTTAATGTGAAATGGTAAAAGCGTGAGGCCTGATCGCGCTGACAATAATCCGCCTTGCTAAACTTGACTTCGCGATTTGCCGTCGGTTTTGTAGATTATGGTCCCATCCATAAGCTTCCATTTAAACATTTCCATGACGAGCTCGTTATACGGCGTGACAGGTACAGCATTATTGTACATTTCGACTGTTTCGGTCTTCCTGTCCATTGCAATTTGCACAGGCAAAAAAATTTAGAATTACGCGCTCGTACATTGAATTAAAAATATAAAATAAAGAGACACGGTACATAAGTCCGACAGATATCGCAACGTGTAAAAGATGACTTTTTGTTGAAATTATAGTTCGGCAAAATTAGTGTGTTAACATTAATTCAACGTTCGGCTCTCTATAAATTTCCGCAAAACTGTCAAAATAATTATTTCCCGTGTATAGCCTCGTATGTCCAGTAAATTCAAGATAATGCGGCGCAATGTTTACATGTTTAACATTTCAACATACATATATCGAGTGTTCCGTTTCTGACAACAGATCCGGAATTTCCTCGTTCCCACGGAGGAACTATCCTTATAGCGAGGTATTTCCATGGCAGCCAGCAAGCTATGCATATACAGATATGTGGCTGCACTTGTACGGGGTGTTTCGCTAGTAATACAATCCCTCTTGGTTGTCTTGTAATCGTATTACTTCTGCAAGATGTGTCAGGAACAATTACACACAGCGCATCGCCACTCGGTCGATTTGTACCGTCGGAAATCGCTTTTATAATCGCTTCTTATCCGGGACGGGGGATCCATGTAAATAGCTAAATAGTTACAAATACATATACGCTACGCGCCACCCTATATACCAGATGACGTTACTAGTCATGACCATATAAGTGATACATATACTCAAAACAAGACAGAAACTATACAGGCAAGCGAATGCATGCGTATTGCGTAGGCACTTGGCACAATTCGGTCTGTAAAGTACGGGACGAATGCAGCGCACCACAGTTCTCCTACCATGCCTCTGCTCCCTCAGTCAAAACAGTCATTGAGTAAATAAATGCGACTACATTAGGATTTAGTATTCGCAACACTACGCCCTGGTTCTAACACAACTGCCGCCCTTATTTTCCCTGTGAGATTGAACATTTGGTGATTCGTTGGTGATCTAATTAAGAAAATGGAATGTTCCCTCCCCTGTTTTTTTTAAATAAACCAATCGCATCTCTTTATAGAAAATTGCAAATCCTTTATTCAAAATATATATTCTGCTGATAGACAAAAGCAATTATTTTCAGAAATATTAAATACATTTATTTTAAGAATGGCTAAAACTGCATGTCAATTATACGCACGTTTTATAACGTGAAAAATATGGAAACGTACTTACAAAATAATCGTACAAGTTACATGCAAACTTGAAACACGTAAATATAAGAAATATGGACATTTTTTATTTGGAAAGAGTGATTTGTTACTTATACATTCTATATACTCTATATGAATCCAGTTTATTAAGTGTTATATATTTTACTTTTGCGCGGTGTCTCAGACTCTACCAAGTGTTAACTTATGACGGTTAATTAATGTTTATTCTTGCAAATTTCTATAATTAATCAGCGACCGGTAGAAAATTCACGAACCATAGTAACGACCGTGAATATTTCCACGCGCAAATTTTCGCACCCGCAACTGTTTGCGCGCAACTTATGAGTCCTTATAAAAAGAACCATTCTGATTAATCACGTGGACGGCTATTTCCATTCGTTATTTTCCTATATACACGACCGTAATATCCCATTCAAACGATACGCAGAAGCCAAGTTTATAATCGCGATAAATCCAATGTACGTTTGCGAGCGGCTGTCGAAACGAGCGGAATAATCAATTACCGCAGGATCATTAATTAACTCGCAAAAGTGCAACGGTTGAACGGCGGGAGAGACGGGATGTTAGTGCGGGTCGCGAGTGGGAATGAGCGTTGGGGAAAGAGAGAGAGAGAGAGGAAGAGTTAGATGAAGAAAGAAGAGAATAAGAGTGTATGTTGTATATACGTATTGCAATATTTGCAATTTCGTCGGAGAGCGAGGGCGCGGTGGTGATTCGCCCGCTTTTTCTTGCCTCCTTTTTCCCCCGCGTCGCTTGTTTTTGTTTTTAATCTTGCTGTACAACAGACATGCCCGGCTGGTTAACAACGATCAATGAAAACCGTTTCATTATGCTCGTATTTCGGTTGGCCGTGTTGCCCGGCTAACCAGCCAATTTATCGCGTTTGTTTACGCTTGCGTCCAACCCGGTGATTTCGCCGGACGCGGAAAATCCGCGGGAAATCATCAGTAAATATACGCCGTCACATAACCGGAACCGGTGCAACACACTTGATGTTTCTACAATATTGTTTAAGGGATTTACGGAAGCTGCCGGCAAAATGCGGCTATAGCTAACGAATTGGCCGCCGCCGATCGTTTCACGAGCGTATAAGGCGGATTTCCGTAAAGACACGGAATTAATTCTAATCTCGAAATAGCTTGATAAGCAGGTGAAGAAAAGATAATTGCAAAAATAGGGGAATTACTTCGAAATAATTTAAGCAAGCTGTTACGATCTTAGGAGTAGGTACGTCCCTTCCTTTTGTCTTAAATTTTTTACCAAAGGAAGTCGGAAATGTCTGACTAATTCTATCCATTTTCACTTGAATAACCTGACGAACATACGTTATATTCGAGACACATTGATCAACACGCGATCTTTCATCATGACGGATACATATATCTTCTCTGCTTTGACAACAGTCTCAAGAACGTCGGTCGCAAGAAAATACATTAAACGTGTTTGCCTCTTCGTAACATCCTTTTTACGGCTTTTACGGATACCGCCGTTCACAGGCATTGTCGCGATCGATCACCATTTCAGGATCAAGACAATGCCGTTTCTCGGTGTATCGGTTTAATGAAGAAACTTCCGCCAAAAATGCCGGTTCAGTACCGCCATTGTTACAGAAATGCAATCGTACTTTTAGACCCGTGATTGCTTTTCGCGCGCGCGTCACGAACAAAGAGCGGCTCTCGCTACACACTTCTGATTAAATATTATATCTTTCATTCTTGGTGGCCTGTAATTGCGATGTTGCGACGTCTGTTACATTTAGCCGCACGTGTAAGCACGGGAGTCCGCCTGCGCGTACGTACATATATAGAAAGATAATTTACGATCGCTCACACCCGATCCTCACGCTTCGTTTCTTTTCTACTACAGTTTCTTATTCGAATGTCGAATAAAGATGCGAGAGCGACCGCGTGCTTTTTACGATCCCGTGTCGTCCGCATTTTATTCACCCCCACTCTATTAGGTCGCAATATCCCACACAGCACAAAACTAAACAGAAATGTTTCAGAAACGTTTCAGTTTCCAAAAGTTTCTAAGTAACACTAAAACGTTGTTGGTACATCTAAAAAAAATATCAGAAACGTGAAATTTGAAACGTTTACGCGATGTTTATGAAAGGTTTTTACATACAAGTCTGAAGTCTGAAAAATGCTGAAATATTATGTACAAGGTGTTTCCTTTATCTCTTACACCTCATAAAATAACTTTTTTATTTGTGATTCTAGAAAAAAATGCTTCAGACAAAACTTGTACGGTTTCAAGGGGGACATAAGATGGTGGCAATGATTTCACCTTGGACAGGTGTTTGAAGGTCACATGAAAGTTATCTTCAATTTTTTTAATGGAATCCTCTTACTTTTTATTACATATTCTTGTAGCCCTTGTCGAGACGTTTTCAAAACACTATAATGAAGCTCTCTTTTGTTAAGAATTTTCTGAGATATTTCAAATTTTGTTATGATATTTTTAATTGTAAAATATGAAATATCTCGTAAAGTATTCACTTTTCGATGACTTTACTTTGATACCTTTATACGTAGAATAATGAAAGGAATCGAATAATGTAAAAAAAACAGACAAATTTATTTTAAAAAATTTGATTGCCTTTTGTGAGCAAACTTAGTTTCGAAAAATTGAGAATGTAAAAATTAATTATTATTCGATTTCTTTGATTATTCTATGTATAAAAGTATGAAGGTAAAGTCATCGAAAAGTGAGTAGAGGGGAGACCGGGGCTAACTCGACACCGGGGCAAACTTGACACTAGGCTTTTTGCCAATTTAAATTTATCGTAGAAACTTGCCTTTCCTATGGTAAATGCGTCTTTATGTGCCACTTTTGTAAACGAAATTTGGTGAAATTCTGAGTTATGGTGTAACTTCTAGTGCAACATAAGCGTTTTCGATGGTGAAAAGTAATTCTTCTGATCTCTCGAAAATTTCTATTTTTTCATCGAGCTTTACTCTTACGAATCTACCATTAAGTGATTTTGATGGGAAATTCGATGCTCTATACGAATCCGATAATCGTTTTTGCATATTTTCAAAATTTTTATGTTTTTGGAGTGACAAAAATAAAAAACGACGTTTAGGGCAAAGTCAACACCACGCCACCGGGGCAAAGTCGACACTAATCTATTTTGATAAAGCGTTGTAAATAAGTCATTTGCTTTTGGCTTGCAGCAAAATGGTTCGTACATACAATAGAAAAAGACCAGTAATAGATAAGGAAATGATGAAGGAAACTGTACCCACTTGCCGTAAAAAGGAAAAAATGAAGATAAAAAATGCTGCAGAAATATTCGGAGTGTCAAGACAAATTGTCGTTTGTTATGGCTCATGACAAATGTGCACGCATGGCCGATCGCGAGTTTACCTGCATGTTTTTCAGACATGAGTTCAGAAGAAGATAATTGAAAGTTTAACAATTTTTTTCTCATTATTTCCAATGATTGTTTTGCTTTATTCTGAATTTTTGTACTTTCTAAATACACGATAAATAACGTATTTTATTTTCAGACAATAAAAAAATAAGTTTCAGATCAAATTGTATCGATTAGATAAAGTGTCGAGTTTGCCCCGGCATTTTTCAATTTGAAAATTTGTCTTTGCGTCACTTTTTCTCTCCTGGGGTCAAAAAGCGACGTACAGCAAAACTTCCTTAAACAATTTTGTACCTAAAGGAACACTCTTTAAATGTGTACCATTGAATTCGCTTGAAAATTTTAATTGATTGTTGAAAATTGCCTTTAAAAAAATTGTGTCGAGTTAGCCCCGGTCTCCCCTACTTTACAAGATATTTCATATTTTATATTAAAAATATCATGAGAAAATTTTAAATATCTCAGAAAATTCTTAACAAAAGAGAACTTTATTATAGTGTTTTAAAGACGTCTTGACAAGGGCTACAAGAATATGCTATAAAAAATAGGGGATTCTATATAAGAAATTTAAGGTGCTCTTGATCAAGAGCACCTTAAATTTTTTAAATAATACCCTATAGAAAGTTAAATAAAAAATAGTTTTTATTGCATATTCTTGTAGCCCTTGTCGAGACGTTTTCAAAACACTATAATGCAACTCTCTTTTGTTAAGAATTTCCTAAGGTATTTTCAGAAAGATGCACGTCAGCGCATTTTTCCGTGCTAGTTTGCAATGACAGCGATAGGTGGCGCATAATGGTGAAATTAACTCGTAAGTAAATTTCAGTTGAGAGCAAATATAAGCAGGTCCAGGCGAAGCAAAATCATGACATCCACGAGACATATCTTCGCTGGCAACATTGCTGCGATGATATAAATATATAACACTATGTTTTTTAAAGTAAGATATGTTTTTCAAATATTAAAAAAATTTTTTAAATGTGAAATAATATTATTTCTTCAAATCTTAAATTAAAATTATCCTATTTGAGCGCATGTAATAATTGCTAGATACTTGTATGTAACATTTCAGATATTGCAAAATGTCTAGGAGATGTCTCTACAACCTTTCATAAATGGCTATGTGACAAATGAGCGGACATTTTTACGTATCCGAGACGTATATGAGACATTTATGAGATCTTTTTTGTAACGCTTTGTGAAGGTCTCTAAAAGGTATTTGTTCAGTTTTGTGCTGTGTGGGATTGCATGAGATGTGCGTAAATTCACCGTCACTGGCAAAAATAAGCGCCCGTGAATTTTTTGGCAAGTAAAAAAATATTCGTGAAAAATAAAATTATACGTAAAGATAAAAAATGTAGAGTAATGAATGAATGTATAAAATATAATGCTGTATAAATGTAGATATATGCGTTATATTATTAAAACTTATAATTTATTAGCCAAGAACGTGATGCATTTCAATTTGTCACTTATTGTTAGTTTGGTGAACCTAGTTTAATATCTCTCATAGTATATTTACTCCATAAATATTCATGTCGCTTTTATTCTAAATTATTATCGTAGATTATTATTCATTCTCTATACTAGCGTGCTTTTGAGTGTATGCTTCGTGGTAAAATATTTTCGCGCATGATAGTAATATAAAATATAAAATGTAATTCCGCTCGGTCAAAGCAAACGCTAAACAATAAGAAATAAAAACGGCCAATCTACGAGCAATAAAAGGTTCTTATTTAAAAAGAAAACACATAAAAATGTTTACAGTATCGCAATCGCAATATAATTTGTTTACATTTCGGCCTAACTTGGCCTTCCTCAGAACAGTGTCTGTTACATTTAAAATTAAAGTCAAATCGAAATTAACATATAGGACACCGACTTAAATCTCGAGTGTACAATCATAATCTGTGTGGTCCATGAACGACCATGAGTCAAGGGTTAAAGAAACACGACGAAAAGTTAACGCCGACGCTCGCAAGTGAGCATTCCGCAATCTCAAAATCACCGCTCCTCGCTGTAGCTCACACATGTGTGTCTGATAGTTTAACTTCCGTGGTACATGCAACTTAGTGACCACTAAACAGAATAATCCCCGTATAAGAATTGTGGAAAGTTAAAAAATATAAAAATAGACTCACATAAGCTGCCAGTACAACGAAGCATGTTACGGTCTTTGTCATCGTGGTTGTGTCAGCTCAGTGCGAAGATATATGGAGTGTTTAGTGGTCACTAAGTTGCATGTACCACGGAAGTTAAGCTATCAGACACACATGTGTGAGCTACAGCGAGGAGCGGTGATTGTGAGATTGCGGAATGCTCACTTGCGAGCGTCGGCGTTAACTTTTCGTCGTGTTTCTTTAACCCTTGACTCATGGTCGTTCATGGACCACACAGATTATGATTGTACACGCGAGATTTAAGTCGGTGTCCTATATGTTAATTTCAATTTGACTTTAATTTTAAATGTAACAGACACTGTTCTGAGGAAGGCCAAGTTAGGCCGAAACGTAAACAAATTATATTGCGATTGCGATACTGTAAACATTTTTATGTGTTTTCTTTTTAAATAAGAACCTTTTATTGCTCGTAGATTGGCCGTTTTTATTTTCTGTTGTTTAATAATATAAAAATTGTAGCAAAAAGCATTGCCCCATATCATCTGTCGCCATTTTATTGTGTATCGAAATCCTGCTTTACCATTCTAAACGGAAAGTGTTTGTACGTGACTATAATTTTCAGTGTCTCTTTAGCGTAAGACGATCTTATACAGTTTCTGTATCTTTTTGGGAGAGAATACCAGCGTTTCCATTTCAACGTTCCGTAGAAGGGTGCTATCGATTCTTATTCGTAACTAGCACAGTTACATATTTTGTGCGTACGTAGATACTGTGCTAGATATAGGATAAAATACGGATAGATGCCACACTTTTCAACAACTTCTTCTGAAATTGATGTTTTTAATGATATGCGGATGGTCTCATGCGCATATGACAGGGTCATCTTCCATCTAAATTTTGCCCAACAATCACTACCCTGCTGTCACTAGCTAATGAACTAGAGCAAAAATTAGAAGGGTCCTAAATTGGGCGTCTATCCCACTAGGATGGGATAGATGCCCTTTGATGGGCGGATAGATGCCTTCAGCGGAAAAAAATAAAACTAGCTTTGATATATTAAAGAAAATTTTATTGCGAACTTAATAAATCAACATAAGACATTTTTAAACTCTCAAACATTTCTTTAAACTCTATCCGCCTTCAGCAAAAACAAATAAAACTTATAGCTTTGATATATTAAAAATAATTTTATTATAAACTTGAAAAATCAACATAAGACATTTTTAAACTCTTAAACATTTCTTTAAACTCTATCCGCCTTCAGCGGAAACAAATAAAATTATCTTTGATATAATGAAAAAATTTTATTACAAACTTGAAAAATCAACATAAGACATATTTAAACTCTTAAGGGGAGGTTACCGTTCAGAGGCCCAAAAAATTCATAAATTTTAGGAATTTTTTTTTTAATATAAAGTAAACACATTTGAAAAAAACTTTTTGCGGCTTTTATTTGAATACAAATGAAGAGTAGTTCATATTTTTTTCATACAAAAATAATTCAAAATGGCGGCTCCAGCTCCCATGACACGAAGCCGCGAGTTTATGCGCGCGGAGCGCTCTACAGCTTCAACGGATGAACCGATTTTAATAAATGACGGTGCAAAAGAAAGGAAATTTAATTTAGGGGGCCTTCACGAAGCGTTTTTTTCAAAAAATTGATTGCAAATAATTCTTTTCGAACGTTGAAGCAAAAAGAAAACAGGGAAAAAAGAGGTTTTTTTTTAAACGGCCACCATTTTGTTATACGGGGGTTTTTTAAAAATCGGAAAACGATAAGGCCCCCCAAATTTAATCTATTTTAATAATTCTTATGTTTTTTTTGTTTCACATCAACTGGAAAGGCTGTGGAATGCTCCGCGCACATAGAACCACGCCGTGTGCGGCTTCGTGGACTGAGAGCTGGAGCCGCCATTTTTAATTATTTTCTTCCAAAAAAATTCTAAATTAGTCTTCATTTGTGTACAAACAAAAGCCGCGAAAAGTATTTTCCAAATGTATTTATTTTATATCAAAAAAAAATTCCTGAAATTGAGGCATTTTTTGGGCCTCTGAACGGTAACCTCCCCTTAAACATTTCTTTGAACTCTATCCGGCTTCAGCGGAAACAAATAAAACTAGCTTTGATTTGTCGAAAAAAATATTAAAAACTTGAAAAATCAACATATACGATATTTCTGAACTCTAAATAAAATTTTCTCATTTTATGCAATAAAATTATCTCGGAACCTAAGATCTTTAAATTAATTTCTCTTTCTTTTTCTCCCTTTATTCTCTTTTCTGCTACTTTTCTAACATAACGTTGCAGCATCCTGCGTAAAAATACTTTAATTTACTATCAAAATAGCTAGTAGGCAAAATAGATTTTTTAAAAATTGTAATTCTACAGACAGTCGGCAAAGGCATCTATCCGTATAAATACCGGGGGCGTCTGTCCTTTTGGATAGATGCACGAATAGATGCACTTCCCTGTTTTAAGAAAACTATTTGAAAAATAGGTTAGAACACGATTTAATTCAAACATTTGTTTGACATTTTACATAGAAAAAAATGGTAGTATTTTTTTACCTGCTGGTTTTCTAGCTACTCGATAGTTGCTCGTGACTTCGTGAAAATGTTTACAAGTATTATTTTTGTTATAAATTTCGGGGGTTCGCAACTAAGCGCGCGTACGGTCCTTTAACCTGTAGCTTCGTGACAAAGGTGTGGGAGGGAGTAAACACTATACGCAATAGTCAGGATCGCCGCAGTTAGCTTCGTTTCGAAGCTACCTATAATGGGGCGACTATCCGTCCGGGGCATCTCTCCGTACTTTACCTCCTTTACCCTAAGATATTTATCGATACGATAACTTTCATAATCACTTCTGCTAGCACTCAAGTTTAATTATAAATAAAAAATATATAAAGAATTGTAATTATTAATAATATATAAATAAACTGTAGCACTTTGTTTGTCTAAAATAATAATATTACATGTCAAGCATCGTCGTTATGAATAGTGCCTTTGCGAATATAAAATGTGATACAATTCATGTCAGAGAATATCACTTTTAACTGATACTTGACTTCTCCACTTTAATTGTATAATTATTGTACTAACCGATAGAGAGAAAAATGTTTTTAAAAAAATTTTTCAAAACTTGTTATTAGATAAATGTCAACTGATGTTATGCATTCTATCTGCTAGGTGCCATTTAACACACAGATCCGATAGCTAACCAGAATCGATCGGTGTTGGCACAATTTAAGCGAACCGTTTGTTCCCTTTGTTTGTTTGAGTTGCCGACTGTGTTGGTCGTTACGTTTGCAATATCTTGTACACACGCTGTCGTCAATACCCCGAGGAAATCTCCATTGGTTTGTTTAAGGTTTAGCTTGGCTCACAACAGGATTTCACACTTTGCTTTATTCGACTACATCTGCGATATTCAAGTGGACAAGAACGCCTTTTTTCTCGATTATACTGTCGCCCAACGACGCTTCCTCTCGATATATTATTTGACAGACATACACACACACATACATATGTTTTTGTTTGCTATAATAAAATAAATTGTTAAAATATTTATTGTATTTTTATTGTTATTAATGTCACGCAACGATTTATGCGGGTGTTTCTTGCAGACCATAGAATAGCGAAATAAATTTTACGAAAACGCAATTAAATAATATGTACGTATATTAGAAAGTTATTAAAATATAATGATGACAATTCAACGTGTAAATAAAATTGCTGAAATAAAAGAAGATACAACGAGGCAAATTAATTACATATATTAATAAACACATAATATTTCGCGCTTGTAAATATTCGCACAAGCAACGAATTGATGTAATTCGATATACGTATTTTCAATTACGCAATCCAAGTCCTTTGTCGTGAATATCACTGGAAATATCGTTTCCCCGGTCTGATCGTTTGTGCTGGCGGTTCCCGACGAGTGCACCTCCTACGTGGATGCGCCTCGGAATCCTAGGATGCACATATAAGCAATGAGCACTCAGTTTGCGTTGAAATTTGTTGCGGCTTTAATACGATCGTGTTTGTCGGTGTTCTCACGTTTCTGCGTATAATACGGGGCGAATTCGATGAGGTGCTCGCGCCTCGTTCGTCAAACGGCGAGACGGCGCGGGCGGCGGCGCGTGTGGAGTTGCTACTCACGGAGAAGGAGCTCCGACGGCGGCATTATCTCTGCGCGAGCAAAGACGCTGAAATTCAGTAGTTAAATACCCGAGTCTTTCCAGAGCTACCCTCCTTCCATTTTTGCGTTTCCCTCTGTTTCGTTAGGCGGCGCAAGACGTGTTTGGTTGCGGAACAATGCGCTAATGTAAACGGTTTAATTTGCGTAACGAATATTATTCGTCTTAATTACGGAGACGCTTGTCGGGTTACTCTCTATATCTGTCTCCTTCTTTGTTCAATTTCCCGCTACTATCTCTATATATTGCTGTACGCAATTTATCCTTTTATCGAAAATAGCGTCACTCTCGTAATAAAAGCGTAATGAACTGCAGAGATAACCTTTATATGTCACTTTATTTTAGAGACTTAAGCTTCTTTGGCAGTTGTAATGTGAGATTGTTGGCCAAAATTATATCTATAATTTTACTTTTCCCTTTCTAAGCGCGATTTAACGATTTGCGTAAATTTCATCTTATTCTCCGCATTGTGCCTCGGGATTTTGAATTCCGGTACAGCCGGGAGATTATGTTACGCTGCATACGCTACATACGCGGCTTTCCGTACTACTCTCGAACAACCGTCGACGCGTGCACGCGCGCGTGTTAATCGCTCCCTATTCTTCCATCCTCCGCTCTATGTCGATTAGTTTCATCCAATGATGAGATCGGCTTGAAACAAGACGAACAGAGAAATAACTATCTAGCTTTTTTCAGCAGGAAATGCTTTTGTGACGGTGCACGGAGAGCAAAAAACAGGAAAAGCGGTGGAGAATGTATAATAGTATTAATACAGAGATTCATTAAGCCCTTGTGTATACTAATGACAATAATAGCGATGTTTTCCAACGAATGAGACAATCTATTTGTCGTTAAATTGCATGACATAGCATCAGAAGATGGTATCAGAAAGAAAATAATACTTAACAGTGATTGTGGGCAATCAGTAAGAATTTCTATGAATTTACATTCTCTATAATAATAATACATATAATGGTTTTCTATAAAAGTACTATTTATAATAACAAATACGGAGGTTTTTTGATCAAAAGGGCCGATAAAATCCTGCAATTGAATTGTCTGCCTGAAGCGTGTATCTGTAAGACAGAAGTTAAAATCGCAAAATTAAATTGCTTATAACTTCAAATCTCGATTACGCAACTGTAATTTTGAACTTACAAAGATTCCTTACCCAAGTTCCACATGGACAGTTGCGAAATATTATGTTCTTGTACTCATCACGTTCGCATACACGCATTAACGAGCCTAATCCGTCGATGAAGATGAATATTCCCTATCTTTTTTTTTTTTGCATAAAATATACACCGACACGGCGAGATGCATCGTTTCTTCCGGAACGAGTACGTGAGGGTCGTACGGTTGCATTTCACGGCTCATGCCGTGCAATCCCGTAACGCGTACCAGCGCCAGCGACGACCCATCGACTGCATCCCCTTTCGGTAGAAAATCATGGAACGCGTACTCGCGCGGCGATACGCGTAAAAAGCAACAGCATTTCCCATTTTTCCAGAGCCCTGGACATAAATACCTTCACCCGTGAAAGATAAGGGTGAAGGTTATGATACTGCGGGGATATTTCAACACATATATCGAACCTCAGCTTGCGTCACGATTTTACTGATTACAAAAGTGTTTTAGGTTTATGCGTGGAACTGTGCATACATGTACATACGTGCTGGGGTACGTGCATGTGCGCTAAAATATATTTCTGAGTTGTACTTTGTGTTTTTTTATGATTAGCTAATATTTTTTCAGATGCGTGTAATCAAATTTTTTTCTTTAATAAATAATTTATGTTGCATTTATTTTTATTATATTAATACTATTACATATAAAAACATGCAGCGGCGAAACCCCTAAAAAAATGTATCTTTCCAACGAGACAACAGGAAACAGGTCCGTACAGTGCTGTACACCATCAACGCGAATGGCGAACTACGCACACAGTAACAACTATTGTACGACATGCACTAATACATAATCACTAGGTCAAAAATGGCGGCCGTGCGAAGAACATGTGTAGCATCGCTACCGACGCGTCCATTTACCAACCTTGGTTTGGAATACCTCACTCGACCCTACTCGCTCAACATGCTATGCTATTACTTTTGCCTACTTTAACGAAGTTTTCGACGTCGAGAATCGCCATTTTCGTCTAATTACTCATTTCGTCCAGTCGGCAAGAACATTTAAAAATCAACTAATTAAAACAAAGCTGGAACAAATGTTAATCGCTTTGTTTGGGTGTCAGTAATGACGTACAGTAGTTATCCTCCTCCCACGTGGCGTGTTTTAGCCGCCATATTAGAAGAAAGGAATAAAATTTGGTTTTCCGCGAATATCTCATTGTCAGTTTCCATTGACCAATAGCAGCGTGACTACGCGGAGGCAACACCCTCTCGTTTGGAACAATGTCGGTAAATGGACGCGTCTGTAGCGACGCTACATAAAGTCTTCCCACGCACTTCAGCCTATTTGGATCGAAAATGGCGACGACAACGCTCAGCTGATCCAAGGTCCGTAGATAGACGCGACGACATGTACGTCGCGGATATCTACGGACCTTGAGCTAATCAGCCAAAAACATAATGTTTAATTTTTAGATGTTAATGTTTAGGCTGTTTAAAAGTTAGGTTAAGTTTAAAAACATAAAAATAAATAATACTTGGTTGAAATTAGAAAAATAAACAGCATGCGTACTTAAATAAATAATATTAACTAATTTTATTACTAACTCTTAATTACAAACATTGAGTGTTTAAAATAATTAGACTAGAAATTAAATTTTCCAATAATCTTATATTTTTATTAATATACATGTAACTTATAATAATTAAAATAAGTAACTCAAATGATACATTCTATTCCGCCAGTAATAATTAACAGCAATATCATTTAAATCAACTTTAACTAGCGATTAAAATATTGCCAGTTAGAGTCGATTTAAATAATATTGCTACACACGTCTCGCTGCTCACTGATACAGCCAGCGGTCTTCGTAAATAGCAATAAATCAATGCGTTTAACCACATACGATAATCTATCCGATAATGTAAGGCAAGCAAGGTCCCCATGCAGCGGCGAAACCCCTAAAAAAATGTATCTTTCCAACGAGACACCAGGAAACAGGTCCGTACAGTGCTGTACACCATCAACGCGAATGGCGAACTACGCACACAGTAACAACTATTGTACGACATGCACTAATACATAATCACTAGGACAAAAATGGCGGCCGTGCGAAGAACATGTGTAGCATCGCTACCAACGCGTCCATTTACCAACCTTGGTTTGGAATACCTCACTCGACCCTACTCGCTCAACATGCTATGCTATTACTTTTGCCGACTTTAACGAAGTTTTCGACGTCGAGAATCGCCATTTTCGTCTAATTACTCATTTCGTCCAGTCGGCAAGAACATTTAAAAATCAACTAATTAAAACAAAGCTGGAACAAATGTTAATCGCTCTGTTTGGGTGTCAGTAATGACGTACTGTAGTTATCCTCCTCCCCCGCGGCGTGTCTCAGCCGCCATATTAGAAGAAAGGGGTGGAAAGTCGGTTTTTCGCGAATATCTCAGTTTCCATTGACCAATAGCAGCGTGACCACGCGGAAACAATGTGGGAGGCAACACCCTCTTGTTTGGAATATCTCAGTCGACCTACTCGCTCAACATGCTGTGCTGTTACTTTTGCCGACTTTAACGAAGTTTTCGACGTCGAGGATTGCCGTTTTCGTCTAATTACTCATTTAGTCCAGTCGGCAAGTACATTTAAAAATCAACAAATAAAGACAAAACTGGAATAAAATTTTAATCGCTTTGTTTGGGTGTCAGTAATGACGTGCTGTAGTTATCCCCTTCCCACGTGGCGTGTTTCAACCGCCATATTAGTGGCGTGTTCGATTGGTAACGAACCTGGCTCGGGTTAGCTCATGGACATAGAATCCATATACATATTAGGTATGTATTCTATGTCCATGAGCTAACCCGAGCCAGGTTCGTCACCAATCGAACACGCCATAGAAGAAAGGAATAAAATTTGGTTTTCCGCAAATATCTCAGTTTCCATTGACCAATAGCAGCGTGACTACGCGGAAACAGTGTGGGAGGCAACACCATCTTGTTTGGAATATCTCAGTCAACCTACTCGCTCAACATGCTGTGCTATTACTTTTGCCGACGTTAACGAAGTTTTCGACGTCGAGGATTGCCGTTTTCGTCTAATTACTCATTTAGTCCAGTCGGCAAGTACATTTAAAAATCAACAAATAAAGACAAAACTGGAATAAAATTTTAATCGCCTTGTTTGGGTGTCAGTAATGACGTGCTGTAGTTATCCTCCTCCCACGTGGCGTGTTTCAACCGCCATATTAGTGGCGTGTTCGATTGGTGACGAACCTGGCTTGGGTTAGCTCATGGACATAGAATACATATACATATTAGGTATGTATTCTATGTCCATGAGCTAACCCGAGCCAGGTTCGTCACCAATCGAACACGCCATAGAAGAAAGGAATAAAATTTGGTTTTCCGCAAATATCTCAGTTTCCATTGACCAATAGCAGCGTGACTACGCGGAGGCAACACCCTCTCGTTTGGAACAATGTCGGTAAATGGACGCGTCTGTAGCGACGCTACATAAAGTCTTCCCACGCACTTCGACCTATTTGGATCGAAAATGGCGACGACAACGCTCAGCTGATCCAAGGTCCGTAGATAGACGCGACGACATGTACGTCGCGGATATCTACGGACCTTGAGCTAATCAGCCAAAAACATAATGTTTAATTTTTAGATGTTAATGTTTGGGCTGTTTAAAAGTTAGGTTAAGTTTAAAAACATAAAAATAAATAATACTTGGTTGAAATTAGAAAAATAAACAGCATGCGTACTTAAATAAATAATATTAACTAATTTTATTACTAACTCTTAATTACAAACATTGAGTGTTTAAAATAATTAGACTAGAAATTAAATTTTCCGATAATCTTATATTTTTATTAATATACATGTAATTATAATAATTAAAATAAGTAACTCAAATGATACATTCTATTCCGCCAGTAATAATTAACAGCAATATCATTTAAATCAACTTTAACTAGCGATTAAAATATTGCCAGTTAGAGTCGATTTAAATAATATTGCTACACACGTCTCGCTGCTCACTGATACAGCCAGCGGTCTTCGTAAATAGCAATAAATCAATGCGTTTAACCACATACGATAATCTATCCGATAATGTAAGGCAAGCAAGGTCCCCATGCAGCGGCGAAACCCCTAAAAAAATGTATCTTTCCTACGAGACACCAGGAAACAGGTCCGTACAGTGCTGTACACCATCAACGCGAATATCGAACTACGCACACAGTAACAACTATTGTACGACATGCACTAATACATAATCACTAGGTCAAAAATGGCGGCCGTGCGAAGAACATGTGTAGCATCGCTATCGACGCGTCCATTTACCAACCTTGGTTTGGAATACCTCACTCGACCCTACTCGCTCAACATGCTATGCTATTACTTTTGCCGACTTTAACGAAGTTTTCGACGTCGAGAATCGCCATTTTCGTCTAATTACTCATTTCGTCCAGTCGGCAAGAACATTTAAAAATCAACAAATAAAGACAAGACTGGAATAAAATTTTAATCGCTTTGTTTGGGTGTCAGTAATGACGTGCTGTAGTTATCCTCCTCCCACGTGGCGTGTTTCAACCGCCATATTAGTGGCGTGTTTGATTGGTGACGAACCTGGCTCGGGTTAGCTCATGGACATAGAATACATATATATAATAGGTATGTATTCTATGTCCATGAGCTAACCCGAGCCAGGTTCGTCACCAATCGAACACGCCATAGAAGAAAGGA
This sequence comes from Leptothorax acervorum, assembly GCA_035220615.1. Lineage (NCBI taxonomy): Eukaryota > Metazoa > Arthropoda > Insecta > Hymenoptera > Formicidae > Leptothorax > Leptothorax acervorum. Next base: position 98,337 of record JASTWQ010000555.1, read on the forward strand.
ATAAAATTTGGTTTTCCGCAAATATCTCAGTTTCCATTGACCAATAGCAGCGTGACTACGCGGAAACAGTGTGGGAGGCAACACCATCTTGTTTGGAACATCTCAGTCAACCTACTCGCTCAACATGCTGTGCTATTACTTTTGCCGACGTTAACGAAGTTTTCGACGTCGAGGATTGCCGTTTTCGTCTAATTACTCATTTAGTCCAGTCGGCAAATACATTTAAAAATCAACAAATAAAGACAAAACTGGAATAAAATTTTAATCGCTTTGTTTCGGTGTCAGTAATGACGTGCTGTAGTTATCCTCCTCCCACGTGGCGGGTTCAACCGCCATATTAGTGGCGTGTTCGATTGGTGACGAACCTGGCTCGGGTTAGCTCATGGACATAGAATACATATACATATTAGGTATGTATTCTATGTCCATGAGCTAACCCGAGCCAGGTTCGTCACCAATCGAACACGCCATAGAAGAAAGGAATAAAATTTGGTTTTCCGCAAATATCTCAGTTTCCATTGACCAATAGCAGCGTGACTACGCGGAGGCAACACCCTCTCGTTTGGAATAGAGACCCTCTAACAGAGTCTGGCCATAAGCGATTTTTGTCAAGATCCTGCGAGAGAGAGGGATATACATCCGCCATCCTTTTCTCTTTTACCTAACCTCGTTTGACGCGTTGACGCACGCTCATCATAGTCCACGGACAGTCCACGCGTAAAAGCGGCAAGTAAAATACGTAAAAAATTGTGAAAATGGGTGGATGTGCAGCACCGCTTTGAAACAACTCGACAGTAAAAGGTTATATCATGAAGATATTTCCTAGAGATCCCGTACGCCGGGCTTTATGGGCACAGAATGTTCCGCGTGAAAATTGGGTACCAATAAACAATTCTTTTCTTTGTGAGGTTAGAATTAATGTATTAGATTCATATAATAAAATAAAAATTATAATGTCAATTAAAATTAATGTAAAATATAAACTCTAAAATTTCTATGCTTTCCTTAAAATTATGACTAAATTGTATATTTAAATTATTGTTCTCATATACATTTACTTTGCCCCAGAAATGTGGAAAGCTAATTGCAAACATAAATTAAAACGTGATGTGATACCGACAATTTTTGGTATTTTTTTAAAAGAAAGTATTGACAAAAGACGTAGATGATGGCAGCAGTGAGAATAACATTAATGAAATAACCAGTATTATACCAAGCAACAAATGTACAAATAAAGAAGCAACTGATAAGAACACAGAAGTTAATATTGAAACAGTAAGTCTACTATAAGAAAGTATTATAACTGTGAGGAAGAAGTGTTATGACAATTTATTGTGTACAATCTTTCCAGGTTATTATAAATGACACCTTGGGGCCTATAAAATTATCAGCAAATATATCATTTATAACTGAATCTAATAAAACGATAAAAGAGGAAAATGACAAGTATAAAGAAGTGGTGAAGAAACAGCAGCTACGATTTATCATTGTGAGGAAGAAACTGATGTATATGAAAAACATAAGAAGTTCTAATTATGATAATGACGACCGGCAGTATTTATCCGGATTTCTTGATTATTTATTAAAAGAAAAAGAGAAAAAAAATGACATTGATATATGTAAAGTACAAGAGACTATTGAAATTCCTCTCTTCAATAATAATGTCGTACTACAAATGTCACATCTAGAAATAAATTCTTTGTACAACATAGCTGTTTACATTATAAAATCTATTACCAAAATATGTACAACATGCAATAAATGTATACAATCAGTAAGATCGCCAATTCCATTGCGTCCTTTGTTTACAAAGTTTGTTCAACTAAAATGTTATAGAACACATTCTCTATGTTTTGTTAATATTGAAACATTTAAAGTATTTGTAAAATTTGAAAAAATGTTTTGTTACTATTCTAAGTTATTAATAACGTTCAAAACATTAATTGGCCATTATTTCTAAGTGAACAGTTTGCAAAAGTCAATGCTGATCATATCTTAAATTGTCACAATTTATATTTAAAAATCATAAAAAAATTGCAGCGTTCAGACTAAAAATTTATAATAAAAAAACTACTGTACGCAAACGATATGATAACAAATCAGTGGCAATGCATGCTTTATTTTCGTAATATTTGATTTCCAAAATATTTGATTTTTGCAATATTTGATTTTCGTTATATTTTAATGTGATATAATACCAAAGAATTACGATATAATATTTTACCATAACCAAAGAATGTGTTATATCAAAGGTATACTTAATATAAGAAATGTTTTGGGTATTTATTTTCTTTTGTATACATTTCATTTTACTATTCCTTATGTACATACAACCGAGCAAACATTAAATACAAGGAATTTTTTGGTTATTATATTATTGGATAATATAATTTATATATTAGTATAGATAATATATATATATATATATATTACTTTTTAATGTTATAAATAAAAAGAATATAACATTTAGTTCTTCTACAACGTTTATTTCTCATTTATGTTGCTAAAATATAATGTTTATTTTAATGATAAGGTTAGAGTGATTCAAATATGAGCGGGAGTTGACAAAAACTGACGGACCAATCAAAACTGGCTGTCCTATGGCCAGACTCTGTTAGAGGGTCTCTAGTTTGGAACAATGTCGGTAAATGGACGCGTCTGTAGCGACGCTACATAAAGTCTTCCCACGCACTTCGACCTATTTGGATCGAAAATGGCGACGACAACGCTCAGCTGATCCAAGGTCCGTAGATAGACGCGACGACATGTACGTCGCGGATATCTACGGACCTTGAGCTAATCAGCCTAAAACATAATGTTCAATTTTTAGATGTTAATGTTTAGGCTGTTTAAAAGTTAGGTTAAGTTTAAAAACATAAAAATAAATAATACTTGGTCAAAATTAGAAAAATAAACAGCATGCATACTTAAATAAATAATATTAACTAATATTATTACTAACTCTTAATTACAAACATTGAGTGTTTAAAATAATTAGACTAGAAATTAAATTTTCCAATAATCTTATATTTTTATTAATATACATGTAACTATAATAATTAAAATAAGTAACTCAAATGATACATTTTATTCCGCCAGTAATAATTAACAGCAATATCATTTAAATCAACTTTAACTAGCGATTAAAATATTGCCAGTTAGAGTCGATTTAAATAATATTATATACACGTCTCGCTGCTCACTGATACAGCCAGCGGTCTTCGTAAATAGCAATAAATCAATGCGTTTAACCACATACGATAATCTATCCGATAATGTAAGGCAAGCAAGGTCTCCATGCAGCGGCGAAACTCCTAAAAAAATGTATCTTTCCAACGAGACACCAGGAAACACGTCCGTACAGTGCTGTACACCATCAACGCGAATGGCGAATTACGCACACAGTAACAACTATTGTACGACATGCACTAATACATAATCACTAGGACAGAAATGGCGGCCGTGCGAAGAACATGTGTAGCATCGCTATCGACGCGTCCATTTACCAACCTTGGTTTGGAATACCTCACTCGACCCTACTCGCTCAACATGCTATGCTATTACTTTTGCCGACTTTAACGAAGTTTTCGACGTCGAAGAATCGCCATTTTCGTCTAATTACTCATTTCGTCCAGTCGGCAAGAACATTTAAAAATCAACTAATTAAAACAAAGCTGGAACAAATGTTAATCGCTCTGTTTGGGTGTCAGTAATGACGTACTGTAGTTATCCTCCATCCCCCGCGGCTTGTCTCAGCCGCCATATTAGAAGAAAGGGGTGGAAAGTCCGTTTTTCGCGAATATCTCAGTTTCCATTGACCAATAGCAGCGTGACCACGCGGAAACAATGTGGGAGGCAACACCCTCTTGTTTGGAATATCTCAGTCGACCTACTCGCTCAACATGCTGTGCTGTTACTTTTGCCGACTTTAACGAAGTTTTCGACGTCGAGGATTGCCGTTTTCGTCTAATTACTCATTTAGTCCAGTCGGCAAGTACATTTAAAAATCAACAAATAAAGACAAAACTGGAATAAAATTTTAATTGCCTTGTTTGGGTGTCAGTAATGACGTGCTGTAGTTATCCCCTTCCCACGTGGCGTGTTTCAACCGCCATATTAGTGGCGTGTTCGATTGGTGACGAACCTGGCTTGGGTTAGCTCATGGACATAGAATACATATACATATTAGGTATGTATTCTATGTCCATGAGCTAACCCGAGCCAGGTTCGTCACCAATCGAACACGCCATAGAAGAAAGGAATAAAATTTGGTTTTCCGCAAATATCTCAGTTGCCATTGACCAATAGCAGCGTGACTACGCGGAGGCAACACCCTCTCGTTTGGAATAGAGACCCTCTAACAGAGTCTGGCCATAAGCGATTTTTGTCAAGATCCTGCGAGAGAGAGGGATATACATCCGCCATCCTTTTCTCTTTTACCTAACCTCTTTTGACGCGTTCACGCACGCTCATCATAGTCCACGGACAGTCCACGCGTAAAAGCGGCAAGTAAAATACGTAAAAAATTGTGAAAATGGGTGGATGTGCAGCACCGTTTTGAAACAACTCGACAGTAAAAGGTTATATCATGAAGATATTTCCTAGAGATCCCGTACGCCGGGCTTTATGGGCACAGAATGTTCCGCGTGAAAATTGGGTACCAATAAACAATTCTTTTCTTTGTGAGGTTAGAATTAATGTATTAGATTCATATAATAAAATAAAAATTATAATGTCAATTAAAATTAATGTAAAATATAAACTCTAAAATTTCTGTGCTTTCCTTAAAATTATGACTAAATTGTATATTTAAATTATTGTTCTCATATAGATTTACTTTGCCCCAGAAATGTGGAAAGCTAATTGCAAACATAAATTAAAACGTGATGTGATACCGACAATTTTTGGTATTTTTTTTAAAGAAAGTATTGACAAAAGACGTACATGATGGCAGCAGTGAGAATAACATTAATGAAATAACCAGTATTATACCAAGCAACAAATGTACAAATAAAAAAGCAACTGATAAGAACACAGAAGTTAATATTGAAACAGTAAGTCTATTATAAGAAAGTGTTATAACTGTGAGGAAGAAGTGTTATGACATGTTATTGTGTACAATCTTTCCAGGTTATTATAAATGACACCTTGGAGCCTATAAAATTATCAGAAAATATATCATCTATAACTGAATCTAATAAAACGATAAAAGAGGAAAATGACAAGTATAAAGAAGTGGTGAAGAAACAGCAGCTACAATTTATCATTGTGAGGAAGAAACTGATGTATATGAAAAACATAAGAAGTTCTAATTATGATAATGACGACCGGCAGTATTTATCCGGATTTCTTGATTATTTATTAAAAGAAAAAGAGAAAAAAAATGACATTGATATATGTAAAGTACAAGAGACTATTGAAATTCCTCTCTTCAATAATAATGTCGTACTACAAATGTCACATCTAGAAATAAATTCTTTGTACAACATAGCTGTTTACATTATAAAATCTATTACCAAAATATGTACAACATGCAATAAATGTATACAATCAGTAAGATCGCCAATTCCATTGCGTCCTTTGTTTACAAAGTTTGTTCAACTAAAATGTTATAGAACACATTCTCTATGTTTTGTTAATATTGAAACATTTAAAGTATTTGTAAAATTTGAAAAAATGTTTTGTTACTATTCTAAGTTATTAATAACGTTCAAAACATTAATTGGCCATTATTTCTAAGTGAACAGTTTGCAAAAGTCAATGCTGATCATATCTTAAATTGTCACAATTTATATTTAAAAATCATAAAAAAATTGCAGCGTTCAGACTAAAAATTTATAATAAAAAAACTACTGTACGCAAACGATATATAACAAATCAGTGGCAATGCATGCTTTATTTTCGTAATATTTGATTTCCAAAATATTTGATTTTTGCAATATTTGATTTTCGTTATATTTTAATGTGATATAATACCAAAGAATTACGATATAATATTTTACCATAACCAAAGAATGTGTTATATCAAAGGTATACTTAATATAAGAAATGTTTTGGGTATTTATTTTCTTTTGTATACATTTCATTTTACTATTCCTTATGTACATACAACCGAGCAAACATTAAATACAAGGAATTTTTTGGTTATTATATTATTGGATAATATAATTTATATATTAGTATAGATAATATATATATATATATATATTACTTTTTAATGTTATAAATAAAAAGAATATAACATTTAGTTCTTCTACAACGTTTATTTCTCATTTATGTTGCTAAAATATAATGTTTATTTTAATGATAAGGTTAGAGTGATTCAAATATGAGCGGGAGTTGACAAAAACTGACGGACCAATCAAAACTGGCTGTCCTATGGCCAGACTCTGTTAGAGGGTCTCTAGTTTGGAACAATGTCGGTAAATGGACGCGTCTGTAGCGACGCTACATAAAGTCTTCCCACGCACTTCGACCTATTTGGATCGAAAATGGCGACGACAACGCTCAGCTGATCCAAGGTCCGTAGATAGACGCGACGACATGTACGTCGCGGATATCTACGGACCTTGAGCTAATCAGCCAAAAACATAATGTTCAATTTTTAGATGTTAATGTTTAGGCTGTTTAAAAGTTAGGTTAAGTTTAAAAACATAAAAATAAATAATACTTGGTCAAATTAGAAAAATAAACAGCATGCATACTTAAATAAATAATATTAACTAATATTATTACTAACTCTTAATTACAAACATTGAGTGTTTAAAATAATTAGACTAGAAATTAAATTTTCCAATAATCTTATATTTTTATTAATATACATGTAACTATAATAATTAAAATAAGTAACTCAAATGATACATTTTATTCCGCCAGTAATAATTAACAGCAATATCATTTAAATCAACTTTAACTAGCGATTAAAATATTGCCAGTTAGAGTCGATTTAAATAATATTATATACACGTCTCGCTGCTCACTGATACAGCCAGCGGTCTTCGTAAATAGCAATAAATCAATGCGTTTAACCACATACGATAATCTATCCGATAATGTAAGGCAAGCAAGGTCCCCATGCAGCGGCGAAACCCCTAAAACAATGTATCTTTCCAACGAGACACCAGGAAACAGGTCCGTACAGTGCTGTACACCATCAACGCGAATATGCGAATTACGCACACAGTAACAACTATTGTACGACATGCACTAATACATAATCACTAGGTACAAAAATGGCGGCCGTGCGAAGAACATGTGTAGCATCGCTATCGACGCGTCCATTTACCAACCTTGGTTTGGAATACCTCACTCGACCCTACTCGCTCAACATGCTATGCTATTACTTTTGCCGACTTTAACGAAGTTTTCGACGTCGAGAATCGCCATTTTCGTCTAATTACTCATTTCGTCCAGTCGGCAAGAACATTTAAAAATCAACAAATAAAGACAAAACTGGAATAAAATTTTAATCGCTTTGTTTGGGTGTCAGTAATGACGTGCTGTAGTTGTCCTCCTCCCACGTGGCGTGTTTCAACCGCCATATTAGTGGCGTGTTCGATTGGTGACAAACCTGGCTCGGGTTAGCTCATGGACATAGAATACATATACATATTAGGTATGTATTCTATGTCCATGAGCTAACCCGAGCCAGGTTCGTCACCAATCGAACACGCCATAGAAGAAAAGAATAAAATTTGGTTTTCCGCGAATATCTCAGTTTCCATTGACCAATAGCAGCGTGACCACGCGGAAACAGTGTGGGAGGCAACACCCTCTTGTTTGGAATATCTCAGTCGACCTACTCGCTCAACATGCTGTGCTATTACTTTTGCCGACGTTAACGAAGTTTTCGACGTCGAGGATTGCCGTTTTCGTCTAATTACTCATTTAGTCCAGTCGGCAAGTACATTTAAAAATCAACAAATAAAGACAAGACTGGAATAAAATTTTAATCGCTTTGTTTGGGTGTCAGTAATGACGTGCTGTAGTTATCCTCCTCCCACGTGGCGTGTTTCAACCGCCATATTAGTGGCGTGTTTCGATTGGTGACGAACCTGGCTCGGGTCAGCTCATGGACATAGAATACATATATATAATAGGTATGTATTCTATGTCCATGAGCTAACCCGAGCCAGGTTCGTCACCAATCGAACACGCCATAGAAGAAAAGAATAAAATTTGGTTTTCCGCAAATATCTCAGTTTCCATTGACCAATAGCAGCGTGACTACGCGGAAACAGTGTGGGAGGCAACACCATCTTGTTTGGAACATCTCAGTCAACCTACTCGCTCAACATGCTGTGCTATTACTTTTGCCGACGTTAACGAAGTTTTCGACGTCGAGGATTGCCGTTTTCGTCTAATTACTCATTTAGTCCAGTCGGCAAATACATTTAAAAATCAACAAATAAAGACAAAACTGGAATAAAATTTTAATCGCTTTGTTTCGGTGTCAGTAATGACGTGCTGTAGTTATCCTCCTCCCACGTGGCGGGTTCAACCGCCATATTAGTGGCGTGTTCGATTGGTGACGAACCTGGCTCGGGTTAGCTCATGGACATAGAATACATATACATATTAGGTATGTATTCTATGTCCATGAGCTAACCCGAGCCAGGTTCGTCACCAATCGAACACGCCATAGAAGAAAGGAATAAAATTTGGTTTTCCGCAAATATCTCAGTTTCCATTGACCAATAGCAGCGTGACTACGCGGAGGCAACACCCTCTCGTTTGGAATAGAGACCCTCTAACAGAGTCTGGCCATAAGCGATTTTTGTCAAGATCCTGCGAGAGAGAGGGATATACATCCGCCATCCTTTTCTCTTTTACCTAACCTCTTTTGACGCGTTGACGCACGCTCATCATAGTCCACGGACAGTCCACGCGTAAAAGCGGCAAGTAAAATACGTAAAAAATTGTGAAAATGGGTGGATGTGCAGCACCGCTTTGAAACAACTCGACAGTAAAAGGTTATATCATGAAGATATTTCCTAGAGATCCCGTACGCCGGGCTTTATGGGCACAGAATGTTCCGCGTGAAAATTGGGTACCAATAAACAATTCTTTTCTTTGTGAGGTTAGAATTAATGTATTAGATTCATATAATAAAATAAAAATTATAATGTCAATTAAAATTAATGTAAAATATAAACTCTAAAATTTCTATGCTTTCCTTAAAATTATGACTAAATTGTATATTTAAATTATTGTTCTCATATACATTTATTTTGCCCCAGAAATGTGGAAAGCTAATTGCAAACATAAATTAAAACGTGATGTGATACCGACAATTTTTGGTATTTTTTTTAAAGAAAGTATTGACAAAAGACGTAGATGATGGCAGCAGTGAGAATAACATTAATGAAATAACCAGTATTATACCAAGCAACAAATGTACAAATAAAGAAGCAACTGATAAGAACACAGAAGTTAATATTGAAACAGTAAGTCTACTATAAGAAAGTATTATAACTGTGAGGAAGAAGTGTTATGACAATTTATTGTGTACAATCTTTCCAGGTTATTATAAATGACACCTTGGGGCCTATAAAATTATCAGCAAATATATCATTTATAACTGAATCTAATAAAACGATAAAAGAGGAAAATGACAAGTATAAAGAAGTGGTGAAGAAACAGCAGCTACGATTTATCATTGTGAGGAAGAAACTGATGTATATGAAAAACATAAGAAGTAATTCTAATTATGATAATGACGACCGGCAGTATTTATCCGGATTTCTTGATTATTTATTAAAAGAAAAAGAGAAAAAAATGACATTGATATATGTAAAGTACAAGAGACTATTGAAATTCCTCTCTTCAATAATAATGTCGGACTACAAATGTCACATCTAGAAATAAATTCTTTGTACAACATAGCTGTTTACATTATAAAATCTATTACCAAAATATGTACAACATGCAATAAATGTATACAATCAGTAAGATCGCCAATTCCATTGCGTCCTTTGTTTACAAAGTTTGTTCAACTAAAATGTTATAGAACACATTCTCTATGTTTTGTTAATATTGAAACATTTAAAGTATTTGTAAAATTTGAAAAAATGTTTTGTTACTATTCTAAGTTATTAATAACGTTCAAAACATTAATTGGCCATTATTTCTAAGTGAACAGTTTGCAAAAGTCAATGCTGATCATATCTTAAATTGTCACAATTTATATTTAAAAATCATAAAAAAATAGCAGCGTTCAGACTAAAAATTTTAATAAAAAAACTACTGTACGCAAACGATATGATAATAAATCAGTGGCAATGCATGCTTTATTTTCGTAATATTTGATTTCCAAAATATTTGATTTTTGCAATATTTGATTTTCGTTATATTTTAATGTGATATAATACCAAAGAATTACGATATAATATTTTACCATAACCAAAGAATGTGTTATATCAAAGGTATACTTAATATAAGAAATGTTTTGCGTATTTATTTTCTTTTGTATACATTTCATTTTACTATTCCTTATGTACATACAACCGAGCAAACATTAAATACAAGGAATTTTTTGGTTATTATATTATTGGATAATATAATTTATATATTAGTATAGATAATATATATATATATATATATTACTTTTTAATGTTATAAATAAAAAGAATATAACATTTAGTTCTTCTACAACGTTTATTTCTCATTTATGTTGCTAAAATATAATGTTTATTTTAATGATAAGGTTAGAGTGATTCAAATATGAGCGGGAGTTGACAAAAACTGACGGACCAATCAAAACTGGCTGTCCTATGGCCAGACTCTGTTAGAGGGTCTCTAGTTTGGAACAATGTCGGTAAATGGACGCGTCTGTAGCGACGCTACATAAAGTCTTCCCACGCACTTCGACCTATTTGGATCGAAAATGGCGACGACAACGCTCAGCTGATCCAAGGTCCGTAGATAGACGCGACGACATGTACGTCGCGGATATCTACGGACCTTGAGCTAATCAGCCTAAAACATAATGTTCAATTTTTAGATGTTAATGTTTAGGCTGTTTAAAAGTTAGGTTAAGTTTAAAAACATAAAAATAAATAATACTTGGTCAAAATTAGAAAAATAAACAGCATGCATACTTAAATAAATAATATTAACTAATATTATTACTAACTCTTAATTACAAACATTGAGTGTTTAAAATAATTAGACAAGAAATTAAATTTTCCAATAATCTTATATTTTTATTAATATACATGTAACTATAATAATTAAAATAAGTAACTCAAATGATACATTTTATTCCGCCAGTAATAATTAACAGCAATATCATTTAAATCAACTTTAACTAGCGATTAAAATATTGCCAGTTAGAGTCGATTTAAATAATATTATATACACGTCTCGCTGCTCACTGATACAGCCAGCGGTCTTCGTAAATAGCAATAAATCAATGCGTTTAACCACATACGATAATCTATCCGATAATGTAAGGCAAGCAAGGTCCCCATGCAGCGGCGAAACCCCTAAAAAAATGTATCTTTCCAACGAGACACCAGGAAACAGGTCCGTACAGTGCTGTACACCATCAACGCGAATGGCGAATTACGCACACAGTAACAACTATTGTACGACATGCACTAATACATAATCACTAGGACAAAAATGGCGGCCGTGCAAAGAACATGTGTAGCATCGCTACCGACGCGTCCATTTACCAACCTTGGTTTGGAATACCTCACTCGACCCTACTCGCTCAACATGCTATGCTATTACTTTTGCCGACTTTAACGAAGTTTTCGACGTCGAGAATCGCCATTTTCGTCTAATTACTCATTTCGTCCAGTCGGCAAGAACATTTAAAAATCAACTAATTAAAACAAAGCTGGAACAAATGTTAATCGCTCTGTTTGGGTGTCAGTAATGACGTACTGTAGTTATCCTCTTCCCCCGCGGCGTGTCTCAGCCGCCATATTAGAAGAAAGGGGTGGAAAGTCGGTTTTTCGCGAATATCTCAGTTTCCATTGACCAATAGCAGCGTGACTACGCGGAAACAGTGTGGGAGGCAACACCATCTTGTTTGGAATATCTCAGTCAACCTACTCGCTCAACATGCTGTGCTATTACTTTTGCCGACGTTAACGAAGTTTTCGACGTCGAGGATTGCCGTTTTCGTCTAATTACTCATTTAGTCCAGTCGGCAAGTACATTTAAAAATCAACAAATAAAGACAAAACTGGAATAAAATTTTAATCGCCTTGTTTGGGTGTCAGTAATGACGTGCTGTAGTTATCCTCCTCCCACGTGGCGTGTTTCAACCGCCATATTAGTGGCGTGTTCGATTGGTGACGAACCTTTCTTGGGTTAGCTCATGGACATAGAATACATATACATATTAGGTATGTATTCTATGTCCATGAGATAACCCGAGCCAGGTTCGTCACCAATCGAACACGCCATAGAAGAAAGGAATAAAATTTGGTTTTCCGCAAATATCTCAGTTTCCATTGACCAATAGCAGCGTGACTACGCGGAGGCAACACCCTCTCGTTTGGAACAATGTCGGTAAATGGACGCGTCTGTAGCGACGCTACATAAAGTCTTCCCACGCACTTCGACCTATTTGGATCGAAAATGGCGACGACAACGCTCAGCTGATCCAAGGTCCGTAGATAGACGCGACGACATGTACGTCGCGGATATCTACGGACCTTGAGCTAATCAGCCAAAAACATAATGTTTAATTTTTAGATGTTAATGTTTGGGCTGTTTAAAAGTTAGGTTAAGTTTAAAAACATAAAAATAAATAATACTTGGTTGAAATTAGAAAAATAAACAGCATGCGTACTTAAATAAATAATATTAACTAATTTTATTACTAACTCTTAATTACAAACATTGAGTGTTTAAAATAATTAGACTAGAAATTAAATTTTCCGATAATCTTATATTTTTATTAATATACATGTAATTATAATAATTAAAATAAGTAGCTCAAATGATACATTCTATTCCGCCAGTAATAATTAACAGCAATATCATTTAAATCAACTTTAACTAGCGATTAAAATATTGCCAGTTAGAGTCGATTTAAATAATATTGCTACACACGTCTCGCTGCTCACTGATACAGCCAGCGGTCTTCGTAAATAGCAATAAATCAATGCGTTTAACCACATACGATAATCTATCCGATAATGTAAGGCAAGCAAGGTCCCCATGCAGCGGCGAAACCCCTAAAAAAATGTATCTTTCCTACGAGACACCAGGAAACAGGTCCGTACAGTGCTGTACACCATCAACGCGAATATCGAACTACGCACACAGTAACAACTATTGTACGACATGCACTAATACATAATCACTAGGTCAAAAATGGCGGCCGTGCGAAGAACATGTGTAGCATCGCTATCGACGCGTCCATTTACCAACCTTGGTTTGGAATACCTCACTCGACCCTACTCGCTCAACATGCTATGCTATTACTTTTGCCGACTTTAACGAAGTTTTCGACGTCGAGAATCGCCATTTTCGTCTAATTACTCATTTCGTCCAGTCGGCAAGAACATTTAAAAATCAACAAATAAAGACAAAACTGGAATAAAATTTTAATCGCTTTGTTTGGGTGTCAGTAATGACGTGCTGTAGTTATCCTCCTCCCACGTGGCGTGTTTCAACCGCCATATTAGTGGCGTGTTCGATTGGTGACGAACCTGGCTCGGGTCAGCTCATGGACATAGAATACATATATATAATAGGTATGTATTCTATGTCCATGAGCTAACCCGAGCCAGGTTCGTCACCAATCGAACACGCCATAGAAGAAAGGAATAAAATTTGGTTTTCCGCAAATATCTCAGTTTCCATTGACCAATAGCAGCGTGACTACGCGGAGGCAACACCCTCTCGTTAGGAACAATGTCGGTAAATGGACGCGTCTGTAGCGACGCTACATAGGTCTAGTTTACACCGTTAAATCGGTTGGTACGCGTATCAAGTTGGTGCGGACTAAACATTTGATACATCCCTGTTTACACCGTTCCATCTCACAACAGGTTAGGTTAGGTTTTTAATCCAGATAAAGTCCAATGTTTTCAGTGATTTCGGTATTATTTTCTCATGTGTATATTCGAATTAAATAATATAATTTTAACATCTTTTTATATCTCTTATTTCTTTAATTTGTGCATCCTTTTGTATGTAACATTATTACAGCTTTTATATGTGTACAGTACACCACATATTTTATTATAAAATATTCAAAGTTTGTCTCATAAACCTACCACTAATTCACAGTTATAGTAATTATCATAATTAATATCGCATTTTGAGATTAATGGAAAAATATTTATATTTCCTGCATACGCAACAAACTATTTATTTAATTAATGATTTATATTATATCTATAAATAAAAACGACTTTTTAAGAACTTGTAAAGAACAAAGGAACTTTTTGGAAACTATATCACAAGTTATTAAACAACTTATAATTATTAATTTATCTTGTACCTATAAAATATTCTAACTTTAACCTCAATCTAACAACAGTCAGCAGCGGCGGTATACACTTGATCCAATTCGAATCGAATCAAGCGTTTACAGCGCGCTGACATCTTTTGATACGCGTATCAACTTGGTCTGATACTCGCGATTGAGGAGTATCAGACCAGAGCGCACTAACGTAATCCGCGAGCGTTTATACCGAGCGTATCAAGCAATTTGATACGGATATAGTACTTAATACGCGTACCAAGTGCTCGGTGTAAACTAGGTCATAAAGTCGTCCCACGCACTTCGACCTATTTGAATCGAAAATGGCGACGACAACGCTCAGCTGATCCAAGGTCCGTAGATAGACGCGACGACATGTACGTCGCGGATATCTACGGACCTTGAGCTAATCAGCCAAAAACATAATGTTCAATTTTTAGATGTTAATGTTTAGGCTGTTTAAAAGTTAGGTTAAGTTTAAAAACATAAAAATAAATAATATTTGATCGAAATTAGAAAAATAAACAACATGCATACTTAAATAAATAATATTAACTAATATTATTACTAACTCTTTATTACAAACATTGAGTGTTTAAAATAATTAGACTAGAAATTAAATTTTCCAATAATCTTATATTTTTATTAATATACATGTAACTATAATAATTAAAATAAGTAACTCAAATGATACATTTTATTCCGCCAGTAATAATTAACAGCAATATCATTTAAGGTGGTTCATGCATTTAGGTCATATGTAGTTAGCCCGAAAAATGTGATATGAAATGAAAGGTTAACGTTCCTAGAGTGTGTTTGTAAAATTTCGGATTTTTTAACCGATTGGTTCCGGAGATATATGTCCGTAAACTTTGCCAATTTAACGCGGTGGGGGTAGACCCTATGCGAAAAACGAGGCAAAAGCGCTTATGCTGCAAAAATTGCAATACTTCAAATGTACTTGAACGAACCAAAAACTGACGAAACGATGCAATAAACATTTTGTAAGATACTGGACGAAAGCCCGAGTTCATTGACCGAACGATATAATAATAAAACGTAATTTTCGATTGACTAAATCGACAACACGAAACTGATGGCTGGACTCGAGCGGCACTAGCGGCAGCTTCACAACGTCGCACGTGTCAGCTGATGCGTAAGGCGCATACTTATCTCAAAACTTTCAACGTTTACCACGTTTGTGCACGTTTGTCTCGAAACTGCCCTTACGTCGAGGCTGCTCGCTCATATTTGTCAATTCTACGTAAAGGTTATATAGATCGCGGCAACGAAGACTGCTTACCACGCGTGCTGCTGACTAGTCGTGTATACCGACCGTGCTCAAAACTCTAGTAAAAGAAGTGACTTTTGTCTCAATATTTTAATTACGTAGAGGTCGTATAACATTAAAGATATCATAAATAATAAATCTAATTATATGCTGGTTTTTACGGACAAAAATCACACTTATTTATCACTAATAAAAATAGTTGCCTATTTGACTTGCAAGTACTGCATGAACCACCTTAAATCAACTTTAACTAGCGATTAAAATATTGCCAGTTAGAGTCGATTTAAATAATATTATACACACGTCTCGCTGCTCACTGATACAGCCAGCGGTCTTCGTAAATAGCAATAAATCAATGCGTTTAACCACATACGAAAATCTATCCGATAATGTAAGGCAAGCAAGGTCCCCATGCAGCGGCGAAACCCCTAAAAAATGTATCTTTCCAACGAGACACCAGGAAACAGGTCCGTACAGTGCTGTACACCATCAACGCGAATATCAAACTACGCACACAGTAACAACTATTGTACGACATGCACTAATACATAATCACTAGGTCAAAAATGGCGGCCGTGCGAAGAACATGTGTAGCATCGCTATCGACGCGTCCATTTACCAACCTTGGTTTGGAATACCTCACTCAACCCTACTCGCTCAACATGCTATGCCATTACTTTTGCCGACTTTAACGAAGTTTTCGACGTCGAGAATCGCCATTTTCGTCTAATTACTCATTTCGTCCAGTCGGCAAGAACATTTAAAAATCAACAAATAAAGACAAAACTGGAATAAAATTTTAATTGCTTTGTTTGGGTGTCAGTAATGACGTGCTGTAGTTATCCTCCTTCCACGTGGCGTGTTTCAACCGCCATATTAGTGGCGTGTTCGATTGGTGACGAACCTGGCTCGGGTTAGCTCATGGACATAGAATACATATACATATTAGGTATGTATTCTATGTCCATGAGCTAACCCGAGCCAGGTTCGTCACCAATCGAACACGCCATAGAAGAAAAGAATAAAATTTGGTTTTCCGCAAATATCTCAGTTTCCATTGACCAATAGCAGCGTGACTACGCGGAGGCAACACCCTCTCGTTTGGAACAATGTCGGTAAATGGACGCGTCTGTAGCGAAGCTACATAAAGCCTTCCCACGCACTTCGACCTATTTGGATCGAAAATGGCGACGACAACGCTCAGCTGATCCAAGGTCCGTAGATAGACGCGACGACATGTACGTCGCGGATATCTACGGACCTTGAGCTAATCAGCCAAAAACATAATGTTCAATTTTTAGATGTTAATGTTTAGGCTGTTTAAAAGTTAGGTTAAGTTTAAAAACATAAAAATAAATGATACTTGGTCGAAATTAGAAAAATAAACAGCATGCATACTTAAATAAATAATATTAACTAATATTATTACTAACTCTTAATTACAAACATTGAGTGTTTAAAATAATTAGACTAGAAATTAAATTTTCCAATAATCTTATATTTTTATTAATATACATGTAACTATAATAATTAAAATAAGTAACTCAAATAATACATTTTATTCCGCCAGTAATAATTAACAGCAATATCATTTAAATCAACTTTAACTAGCGATTAAAATATTGCCAGTTAGAGTCGATTTAAATAATATTATACACACGTCTCGCTGCTCACTGATACAGCCAGCGGTCTTCGTAAATAGCAATAAATCAATGCGTTTAACCACATACGAAAATCTATCCGATAATGTAAGGCAAGCAAGGTCCCCATGCAGCGGCGAAACCCCTAAAAAAATGTATCTTTCCAACGAGACACCAGGAAACAGGTCCGTACAGTGCTGTACACCATCAACGCGAATATCGAACTACGCACACAGTAACAACTATTGTACGACATGCACTAATACATAATCACTAGGTCAAAAATGGCGGCCGTGCGAAGAACATGTGTAGCATCGCTATCGACGCGTCCATTTACCAACCTTGGTTTGGAATACCTCACTCGACCCTACTCGCTCATCATGCTATGCTATTACTTTTGCCGACTTAACGAAGTTTCGACGTCGAGAATCGCCATTTTCGTCTAATTACTCATTTCGTCCAGTCGGCAAGAACATTTAAAAATCAACTAATTAAAACAAAGCTGGAACAAATGTTAATCGCTTTGTTTGGTTGTCAGTAATGACGTACTGTAGTTATCCTCCTCCCACGTGGCGTGCTTAGCCGCCATATTAGAAGAAAGGAATAAAATTTGGTTTTCCGCGAATATCTCAGTTTCCATTGACCAATAGCAGCGTGACTACGCGGAGGCAACACCTTCTCGTTTGGAACAATGTCGGTAAATGGACGCGTCTGTACGACGCTACATAAAGTCTTCTCACGCACTTCGAGCTATTTTGATCGAAAATGGCGACGACAACGCTCAGCTGATCCAAGGTCCGTAGATAGACGCGACGACAGGTACGTCGCGGCTATCTACGGACCTTGAGCTGATCAGCCAAAAACATAATGTTTAATTTTTAGATGTTAATGTTTAGGCTGTTTAAAAGTTAGGTTAAGTTTAAAAACATAAAAATAAATAATACTTGGTCGAAATTAGAAAAATAAACAGCATGCGTACTTAAATGAATAATATTAACTAATTTTATTACTAACTCTTAATTACAAACATTGAGTGTTTTAAAATAATTAGACTAGAAATTAAATTTTCCAATAATCTTATATTTTTATTAATATACATGTAATTATAATAATTAAAATAAGTAATTCAAATGATACATTTTATTCCGCCAGTAATAATTAACAGCAATATCATTTAAATCAACTTTAACTAGCGATTAAAGTATTGCCAGTTAAAGTCGATTTAAATAATATTGCTATACACGTCTCGCTGCTCACTGATACAGCCAGCGGTCTTCGTAAATAGCAATAAATCAATGCGTTTAACCACATACGATAATCTATCCGATAATGTAAGGCAAGCAATAAGGATAGAAAAGACTGAAGAATATAATAAATTAGAA
>JASTWQ010000556.1:0-116812 GCA_035220615.1 Leptothorax acervorum
CTCCTGTCATTAACATCTCTTTTCTCTCCGTGGTCTCCTCGCTCTCATCGCTCCATATTTATTATATAAAAAAAAAAAAAAAAATTATTCCATTTTATTTGTGATTATTATTTTAACAAAAATGGGATATCAATTTTTATTAATAGGGTGTTCTACAAATTCTATATATTCAATAATTGGTGCAATACGTGCAGTAGCGCAAACTTTGTCTTATGAAGTAAGGTTTATTATAATTATTTTAATTTTAATAATTTTGAGAGAAAGGTATTCGTTAATTGATTTTGGGTTGTGACAGGTTTATTGTTGGTTTATAGTTATAGTAGGACCTATGTTTATAATACCTCTTACAAAACGGTAAAGAAAAGGCGCCAAGCACGCGTGGTGCACCTTGAAAAAATCGAAGTAGTTATCTTTGTACCTCGAAAAAATCCAAATAATATCTTTATCTTGAAAAAATCGAAGTAATATATTTGCACCTCGAAAAAACCTAAGTAACAAGTGGTACACGTAGTTATCTTTGTACCTCAAAAAAATCTAAGTAATATCTTTACCTTGAAAAAAACGAGGCAATATATTTATTACAAAAAAAAAGAAATAATATCTTTAAATTGCGCCAATTGAATATATATTATATCGAAAAATAACTGTTTTTTTTTTTAATTAAACCCAAGGGGTAGTATATTTACAAAAGAAAGAAGAAATAAAATCCAAGTATGTATCTATATGTATTCAAATTGAAGTAAAAAAATTAATATAAAATGTGAAAAATTTTGGTGAAAAAGACTTGGCGCTACTAAATTTTAAAATATTTGAAAGCAATAAATAACTAATTTAAAATATTAAATCAAGAGACGCGGTAGTGTCTCGCGCCAAGTACGCGCGGAGCGAGACAGCCGTGGCTCTATACGCGACGCGACGAGTTGCGAGTACCTGAGATTTTGAGATCTCGATAACCAGCGAACGGATCGAGTTCTAACTAGGCTTAATGGATAGCTGGGACCAAATTTATATAAGAAAAGTGTTTTTATTTTTCCGCTACGTGCCCTACGAGCGGAGATATTACGATGCAAATTCCGATTCTGAAAATTTTCATTTAAGAAACGTCCACGTCGTCGTTGGACATACATGTAGTGTCTCGCGCCAAGTACGCGCGGAGCGAGACAGCCGTGGCTCTATACCTCGAAAAAACTTAAGTAACGGGTGGTATACGTAATACCTTTTGTATTAGCAGCGCCAAGTTTTTTTTACGAGAAAAATGTATTAATTTTAATAAAACATGTTTATTTTGTACTGTTATACTTCTGTCTGTAATTGTTTGTGATTAAATCTTTTATTTTATTAAAAAATACATATTGTTTAAGTACCTTGTTGGATTTAAAAATTTTTAATTTTATAAAATTGTTATATCCACTAAAAAATACAAATATAAACTTTGTATTTAAATATCTTATATTCCCTTGTTGGATTTAAGTAAAAAATTTTAATCTTATAAAATTGTTACCATACATTCTTTTTCTAATTGACACAATGTAAAGATTTTTCATCAAAGTAGTGCAACAATTATTTTTTGAGACAATATATATATTCTTTCTTTATAATTGGCGCAATTTACAGATATTATTTTTTTTTTTTATAAATAATTACTTGAATTGAATAAAAGGTAACACAATTTTGTGATGTGTCACTTGGGTCGTAATATTTTTTTTAAATAAAAATATTACTTTGATTTTTTTTAGGTACAAAGATAACTACGTGTACCACTTTTTGCTTAGGTTTTTTCAAGGTACAAATATATTACTTCAATTTTTTTGAGGTACAAAAGGTATTACGTATACCACCCGTTACTTAAGTTTTTTCACGGTAAAGATATTACTCGGATTTTTTCGAGGTACAAATATATTACTTCAATTTTTTCGAGGTGAAGATATCTTTTTTTTTACCTTTTTGTAAAAGGTAATTTTGTACGGATATCATGCCTTTTTGTAATATTACGCATCTTATATGAACAGTATATCTTATTTTTCGAGGTACAAAGGTATTACGTATACCACCTGTTACTTAAGGGAGGACACCACGGTAACTGCCCATTTTCGACTGCCTTCTTTGGTATTTTTTTTTTTAGGAAAGAATAAAATATATGGTCAAAAGAAGTTATGAGCTTTATCACACATATATTAAAGTATGTAAAAAAAATTTTTATTTCTAAAAAAGATACAAAATGGCGGTGCATGAGTCGCTATAGCACTAGTGGTTTTCAGCAAACCCTCTCCGCGGCACGCAGCAGAACTCAAACAATTTTCATCCGATTGACTTGAAATTTTAACTGTAGCTTCTCAGATGAATTTAACAGTCAAGTACGACGGGAAATTAAAAAATATATAAAACAAAAAATAGAGGCGAGTTTGAATAGAAAGTTATAATTTTCGACCATAATTTTTCGTATAAAAAGTGATATATTTTTTACAAATTTTAATTAATCGAAAAATGCGCTCGTACTTGAATGTTAAATTCATCTGAGAAGCTACAGTTAAAATTTCCAGTCGATCGGATAAAAATTGTTTGAGTTCTGCTGCGTGCCGCGGAGAGGGTTTGCTAGTGCTATAGCGACTCATGCACCGCCATTTTGTAGAAATAAAAATTTTTTTTACATACTTTAATATATGTGTGATAAAACTTATAACTTTTTTTGACCATATATTTTATTCTTTTCTAAAAAAAAGAAGGCAGTCGAAAATGGGAAGTTACCGTGGTGTCCTCCCTTAAGCTTTTTCGAGGTACAAAGGTAACTACGTGTACCTCTTGTTACTTAGGTTTTTTCGAGGTACAAATATATTACTTCGATTTTTTCAAGGTACACCACGCGTGCTTGGCGTTTTTTTTACTTTTTTGAAAAATACTATATACATATATAATTGTACTATATACGTATATATTTAAAGGTTATTTCTACAAATCCTATAATAATTTAGCCTACATAAATAATCATTATACAATATAGGCTAGAATTATAAATATTATTTAAATCCAGAATTTGATTAGAATTTGATTAGGATTTTGAAATTTTATTTCACATTTTTACATAACGCAAAACAATTTTATTTTTTGTTTCAAACATCAATTATCTTACGAATATAATTTATTAATGGCTTTATTAACCCTAGAAGGTATAACTGAGGTTATTTATTAATAATTAACATAGTATCTTCTTGAATTTTCTTTATATCAATTTATTTATATATCTTATAATAACGTTTTACGTAATAATCTACATATAAGAAACTTACACATTTATTTATACTAAACGCAAAAATGTACAATTGAAGTAAATACATTTCTTTTTTCGCAAAGTATATTTTATGGCGATAATAATCTTTCAGTATTTCATAATTCAACTCATTTTTTATTGTGTTATCATTTTCTCCACTGCTGTAGAAAAATACTTATTTTAGGTATATCTTCTATCAAACAACATCCATTTCTGAAGAGAAAAAAAACATGATCCTACAAGCAAAATTGTAATAAATTAAAAATGGCATTTTACCTTATAGTATTTTACGAGTTGAATATACATGCATTAATTTGTGTCGCAAGTGACGCAGTACCATCAGTCAGTATTGCACCTTCGTAGTCAGTTAAGATTTGATGCTTAATTTCAATATTAGTATCTCTTTCTATTAGCAATTTAAGATCTCGGAGAGTAGTACTACTATCAGTTTCATAAGTATTAATTTTGTATAAATATTTTGTCGCAAAGAACACATTTCTTCAGGGACTGCTACTATAAGCTTATATTCATTACACAATTTTATTTCCCAGTCTTTTTATGAAAAATATAACATTTTATAATAATCATCCGTAACACATCGTACTTACAGCTCCGATAAATTCCTTATATAATCAATAGCTTGAGCTCGAACTCTTAATCTATTAATATCTACTTTTAGAGACATAAACTTTATCTTTATCCGACCTGCTGCACTAACCACTTTACCAACTTTGTCGAAATAATTTTTTTTATCAGTTGTATCTTCACCCGTTATGTTTATATATTTCATGCAAATCGTATGTACTTGTTCTGTAAGAATCTTTATATTTTCCAATGTTTTCTCCATGCTTGTATTAAACATATCGATTATTTGATGTAATAAGTCTTTGAAAGCATATAAAAAACTTACACATTCATTTATACTAAACGCAAAAATGTACAATTGAAATGGTAATTTAATCGAACACATATAAAAAAATCAAATTCTAATGAGTGGAAAATTAAGTAATAACCAAATCGGTAATAATTATATGAAAAGGTATAAATGATCAAAGAAAAATACACAGATTTTACAAAATGCGATTAAAGAGATCTTGGAATAACTACCACCGAAATTTTTAGTCCATGGAAGGCCATATTAAAACAGAAAACATTCCAATCATCTCAAATATCATACGTGCAACAGATAAAAGAGTAGTATACTTATTCCTAAAATGGTCGAGCTAAACCATTTTTGAAAGAGGCATCCATATCTTCGATGTGAACTTTATCATACAATGCAACTTGCTTTTGTAGCCAGCGAAGCAACGTGTCTGGATGAACTTGAGTGTCAGCTCTTACAAGGGAACGGTCGGAAGTGTCCCTACCCGATTTGGATGAGCTTTGGATATGTTGTAGAGCATCAAAAAATATTGGACTCCTATTTTTTTTTTGGGGCTTATCTCGACGTTTAAGGGTTGAAACAACCCCTTGAAAATAACGGATTTTATAATTTTTAGCGAATATCTTCGAAAATATAAGGCGTATGAAAAAGAGTTTCATACAAAAGGTTTATGGTTTTTTATGCTCTTTACAATGGCGTAATTACATTTTTCAAATATTTCAAATTTTTTAATTTAACCCCACACCCACCTATTATTTTTGCAAAATATAACAATTTTTTTAACGCAAAAATTTAAGAGCATCGAATGCCAAATACATCCATGTATATTTTTATTATGATACCACCATTCAATTTTTGGGAAGACGAGATGATATGTAGTATAGGCGTCGCGCTGTAGGTAGGTGTTGCGTTATTTCTGTTCAATTGCGCTGTACGCTTAAGGGGATCTTGCAGTGACAGGCAAACTCAAAATCGATTACAACGCCACCCAAGCGGAACTAAAAATGTCGATAATACCGACATTTCTAATCCCGGTTCTAAACCGCGTTTTTCGTGTTATTGATTTATAGAGCCACGGCTGTCTCGCTCCGCGCGTACTTGGCACGAGACACTACAGTGTTCTTGATCTCAGGGCAGTGATCACGTAACTTTTCGCCTACGGCAGAAACGTAAAAAGTTTCACGTTATAAATATCTCTTTCTATGTTAGTGTTGAATAGAAAGAGATATTGACATGAAACTTTTATCTGTGTAAACATGTATTGAAAATACATGTATATATTGCACATTTATTGAAAATACATGTATACATTGCACACATGCAATGTGTAGCCACAAATATAAGTGATTCATGCCGCACACAAGCGCGTGCCGTGTATGTGCGTTATTCCGTAATATTGCATTAGATATTCTTCCAATATATATATGTATATGTTTATTATATACTGGATTCATACCCATATGCAACGTCGGAAGTGTAAGGCGGTGTAAGACATATATATTGTTGCGCCCGTGCTGAGATGCCCGTTAGGGACAGCGCACGTACATTGCCGTAGCGTCTTACGTCACCTTACGTAACGCATGTAAAGTATGGTAAATGGTATGTTACGTTACGTTTTTCTATGTGCGCTGCCGTACGTTTGGCTCACGTGTCGCGTAGGCGATTCTCACGTAAGGTGGCGTAAGACGCTACGGCAATGTACGTGCGCTGGCCCTTACATCGCGGCGATTACGGCGAATCGCGAAGCGTCCCTTAGCGAACAGCTGTTATCGATCGTCATTGATTTACCAGAGATTCTCAATTGTTCTGGAGCCTCGGGCCGTAGCGTCGCGTCCGCTCAAGACCGAGGCTCCACAATCGAGAATCTCTGGTAAATCAATAACGATCGATAACAGCTGATCGCTAAGGGACGCTTCGCGATTCGCCGCGATGTAACGGGCGTCTGAGCACGGGCGCAACAATATAATACATATTATAATGTATGCACATACACACATCTACGTATACGTAATTACAGCGCCTATATATATGTATATATACATATATATATATACATATATACAGGGTGTTACTAAAAGACCGCCCACTTACTACATAGCGGTATTCCTTGTCAAAAACTGAGTCGAAAAGTCCTGAACCACTTTTTTCTATAATGCTTGACAAAGCCGTAATCATTGAGTAAAATTAGTCCAACCAGCGTCGTTCTTTAGCCGGGCGAACGTCGGTGAGCCGCGCGCCTGATAGTGTGCGTGAGCGCTCAGCCGCGCATCGCGCGGCGGCACGGCGGCACGGCGGCACGGCGGCACGGCGGCACGGCGGCACGGCGGCACGGCGGCACGGCGGCACGGCGGCACGGCGGCACGACGGCACGGCCGCGGTCGGCCGCGGCGGTCGCGTTTTGCTTTCGCGCGCGTCGCGTGCAATATTCTTACGCATTGTAATAAAAGAAATAATTTTTCCTGCCAAATCACTTTTTACTCTTGTCAGAAGTACCTCCTTGCAGAAAATTTTGATAACGGATAAAACTTTCGCCAAGACATAACTATTAATAAGATATAAAAATTTAAACAAATACAAAAAATTATACTGTGTATTTTACAATACAAAAATTTACAATACAAAATTTTACAATATAAAATTTTACAATAAAAAATTATTTTCTAATCCGTTTCGTTAAATATCTTTGCGTTAACTTAATTTAAATTATAACACAAAGCACTTATTGAATCTTTCTACGAGGTTTGCCCATAGTTACTCAGAAGTAATAAATTTTTTAAGGGAAATTTACTGTAACAATTAGATATTTAAATAATCTCGTACTTAAAAGGAAATACATTAAAAATATTATTAAAAGATAAAGTATTCAAAAATAAAAAAAATTTCTTTTTTTATAAAAAAAAGATTTATCCTAAGTTATAAATAACGCTATCCAGATGTACAATCTTTTTGAAACTTAAGCCAAATAAGAGCAAACCGCCGAGCGATCAATATTAATTTTTATAGCGAATAATAAATAATAACACGTTTAATAACTTAAAACAAAATTCAATACAAACGTTTCTATCTTAGTTTAGACGCATAAATAAAAGTGAAATGTTATCGTATTCATAAAACATTGGTCAGCGGTAAAGTTATTGGAAAAGGTTGAACATAAGGTAAATTACGTGATAAATGCTGCGTTTTAAATAAAGTGAAATTGAAAAGTTAGCTGCAATTCGTATAAGTTTTTTCATAAAGATGTAAAATTCACTTATCAGACAGTGTAATATCAATCTCGTGATAATCTACCGTGTCTGGTTTCAGTGATGAAACAATGCTTATGAGTTAAGATCAGTGCACGGATTAAAGGCTTAAGCTGATGCGCAAGGTGAAATGAGTACATACAAATGTCATGAAGCATCATATAACAAAATAACATTAGTAAATAAAAAATATAAAGTAAATAAATAAGCTAGTAAATAAAAAATCTTTCTAATGATTATTCTCCTATTGTCGAAAAACTTCCACACAATTGACATCTGTAGTCTGTTCTATTCATTAACTTATTTTTATTTATTTACGAGTGTTACTTTGTTATATGATGCTTCATGATATTTCTCTGTACTCATTTCAGCTTACGCTTAAGTCTAGGCCTTCAGTCCGTACACTGATATTAACTCATAAGCATTGTTTCGTTACTGAAACTAGACGGTAAATCATCATGACACTGATATTACACTGTCTGGTAAGTAAATTTAACATAAAAAAACTTATACGAATTGCAGCTAACATTTTATTTTATTTAAAAGACCGCATTTACTTTATGTTTAATCTTTTCTAACATCTTTACCGCTGACCTACGTATTACGAATATGATAACATTTCATATTTATTTATGCGTTGTTAACGATTCGATTTAAGATTATTGTGAAATATTACAATAAAGAGGATCTAAACTAAGGCCAAAGCGTTTGTATTGTATTTTGTTTTAAGTTATTAAACGTGTTATTATTTATTATTCGCTATAAAAATTAATATTGTTCGCTCGGCGGTTTGCTCTTATTTGCCTTAAGTTTCAAAAAGATTGTACATCTGGATAGCGTTATTTATAACTTAGGATAAATCTTTTTTTTATAAAAAAAGAAATTTTTTTTATTTTTGAATACTTTATCTTTTAATAATATTTTTAATGTATTTCCTTTTAAGTTCGAGATTATTTAAATATCTAATTGTTACAGTAAATTTCCCTTAAAAAATTTATTACTTCTGAGTAACTATGGGCAAACCTCGTAGAAAGATTCAATAAGTGCTTTGTGTTATAATTTAAATTAAGTTAACGCAAAGATATTTAACGAAACGGATTAGAAAATAATTTTTGTATTGTAAAATTTTATATTGTAAAATTTTGTATTGTAAATTTTTGTATTGTAAAATACACAGTATAATTGTTCTAACATAGTTCTCGATTTATATTGCCGCTCCAAGAGGCGCGGGCCCTGTGCGGTCATAGTTATTAATTTTGCGCATAGATGTCGTTCGATGAGGCGCGACCCCCGTAGTAGAGCGAGCGGATGTCGAATTCTCACTTCCGTGTGGACTGTTCTCCTGTGCACCACGAATAAAGAGCGTTCCGCCTCAGCGTCAAAAAAACGGTTGTACACGTCATTACAACCCATCATCCCATCGCCAAGAGAAAACATTGATCTCCAGACGATTCGAGATCGTAATATCGTACATGGTCCTTCGAGCCGGATATTTGGGTGAGGAACGACGACGCACAGGCAACGATTCAATGAGGAGACATAGCGTCTCGCCTCGAGCAGTTCACGTGAGCAAATCGGAAGATCGTAAAGATACAAACGGGCTTCGCAGATCCGAGCAACACAAACGGATTTTGCGAGTCTACGCATTGTATCAATCATCGCTGAAACGAATCCTGCAAGTCTACGCAGTGTATAAGCATTATACAAACGGACTTGCGAATTCATGTAAATCACGGATTCGGCAAATCGACGCAGCAACGGCCATCTTGGGCAGCGACTCAGGGCGAGTCGGAATAACATCGGACGAGTCCGACGCAAATCGGACGATTCCGGCAGGACATCGAGAAGATACACAACGGCAACTGCGGATTCCTGCGGAGCACGACAGAGTATAGCACGATAACAGCGGATTACGGCAGGACATCGAGAGGACGCGACACGGTGGCAATAGAGTCCGTCAGAACATCGAGAGGATTCGGTAGAGCATAGCGGGAAGATCGGCGATCGACAGCGAGGAATCCAAGCACGGTCGACTCAGCACTTAGCAACTAGGTTGAGGTTAGGCTCTCGGTTGCGGTACGTAAACGAAAGTGGTTCACGTTCGTGTTTCTTATAATTTTCTCCATTACATATTTGTCGCGAATCAGTATGGCGGAGGAAAAGTTAAGCATATTAAAAAAGAAACGTGGTCTTGTCAAGGGTCAGTTATCCAAGTTTACTACGTTTATCGAAAAATTTAACGATCACAGGAAACTTACAGAATTGGGTGCACGGTTGGAGAAAGCCGAGCAATTGTGGTCCGAGTTCGATAAGATACAGACCGAAATAGAATTAGAAGATGACAGTGACGCGCAAGAGTCATCGCGATGTTTTTGAAACGGCATATTTTTCGGTAGTAGGTACAGCCAGGGAATTAAAGCAAGCAGGAGCAAATGCCGAACGGCCGCAACCGCAGGCAGAGCATACGTGTGCCAATCAAAACATAAAATTGCCTACATTGAAACTGCCGGAGTTTAACGGAGAATACGATAAGTGGATACAGTTTAATGACACGTTCAGGGCTATTATTCATAATAATAATACCTTAACTACAACGCAGAAATTTTATTATTTAAGGTCATGTCTGGGCGGAGATGCCGCACGAGCATTAGATACACTGGAAGCATCGGACGCGAATTATGATATCGCATGGGATATCTTAAAGAGAAGATTCGAAAACAGAAACATTATAGTGCATAATCACGTGAAGGCTTTATTCGAACTGCCTCAGCTAACTAAAGATTCACACGTATCTTTAAGAAGTTTGTATGACAACATGTCACAGCATCTGCGAGCGTTAGAATCGCTTGGTCAACCAATCGATAGCTGGGATTCATTAATCATTTATCTCGTTTCTTCTAAGTTAGATTCGACGTCTCGAAACGAATGGGAAAAACTATCAGTAAAGCGCAATGAATTACCAAGTTTAGATAGTTTTAAAACATTTTTAAATGAACGTTGTCAAATTTTCGAAAGATTATCGAACGATGGAAAACAATCGGATAAAAGGAACGCGTTTAAAGATTCGAAAGATAAGGCGAAGGGAAATTCATTATCTCATTTGTCGTCAAATGCAATAAAGTGTGAGTTTTGCAAAGGTTCACATAGTGTATATTTGTGTAAAGACATATTAAGCTTACCCGTTGACCAACGATTGATGCAGATTAAAAAATTAAAATTATGCACGAATTGTTTGAGAAACAATCATTTCATTAAAGATTGCAAGGCAGGCGGATGCAAAAAATGTAACGGTAGACATAACACGTTGTTGCATTTTGACAAGCCGAAGGTCGAGAGCGAAACGAGCGTTCAAGCGGTATCCAGTGTAAATAACGATAAATCGAGCGTTACCCAAGCGTCAACAATAACCACACATGTAGTTCAGGTTGCTAATAATTCGTATATATTATTGGCAACAGCGAGAGTGATCATATTCGATAGCAATGGAGAACCGCATCAGTGTAGAGCCTTGTTAGACAATGGTTCCCAATCAAATTTTGCTACGAAGCAATTAATACAGAAGTTAGGTCTCGCGAAGACGCCTGTAAGGCTACCGGTTTCGGGAGTTAACCAAAGCATAACAAATATTTCTCATAAAACTAACGCGTCTATTAAATCACTGTATAATGATTATAAAGCAGAATTGTCGTTCTTAGTGGTTGACAATATTACACATGAACTACCAAACAGATTCTATAATATATCAACGTTAAATATACCTGAAGGTCTCTCGTTAGCAGACCCGCGTTTCAATTACCCCGAAAGCGTAGATTTATTGATAGGAGCTGGTATATTCTGGAGTCTCCTTTGCGCCGGACAAATACAATTAGGGAATGGCAAACCGTTCCTTCAGAAAACGAAACTCGGATGGATTATTTCTGGTCCCATGGCGCTTACGTATAAAAAATCGGAATCGTTATGTCATTTAAATACCGTACAAGAAATTCGCGACAATTTGGAGCGATTTTGGGAGATCGAAGAATGCTTACCGGTGCCAAAATTTACAAGGGAAGAAGCCGAATGCGAGGCTTTATTCGTTAAAACCACGGTTCGCGATGAACAAGGGCGATTTACAGTTCATTTGCCTTTTCGAACAAACGTTGATAAACTCGGAGATTCTTTAAACATGGCAATAAAGCGGTTCTATGCATTAGAGAGGCGATTATCCAAGAATCCGATTCTTAAGGAACAATACGTGCAATTTATGAACGAATATCAACAACTAGGTCATATGACAGAAGTAGCGCCGAACGATGGTGATCGCGATGCGGTCTATTATTTACCACATCATAGCGTTGTCAAGGAATCGAGCACGACTACCAAAGTGCGTGTGGTTTTTAATGGGTCGGCTAAAACGTCATCAGGTTTGTCATTAAACAATATTTTAATGGTCGGACCAATTATTCAAGACGACTATCAAGCGATATTGACCAGATTTAGAATACATCCGTACGTATTTACGGCTGATGCCGAAAAAATGTATAGACAAGTTAACGTTTACTTGCCGCATCGAAAACTCCAACGCATTGTATGGCGAGCAGACGAAAGGGAACCTTTACGCTATTTTCAATTAAACACTTTAACGTGTGGAACAGGATCAGCGTCATTTTTGGCTATTCGGTCAGTTCAGCAAACAGCAAAGGATAAGCGCGACAAATTTCCCGAGGCATGTATCGTTATATTGGAAGATTCTTACGTAGATGATGTGGCCAGTGGAAGCAACACAATTAAGGGCACTATTCAGCTTGCACGCGATGTAGACACAGTAATGAGAAGCGGATGTTTCCATTTACGAAAGTGGAATAGCAATAGCAAAGAAATCCTCAATGCGCTTCAATCAGAACCCGGTACTAGCCAAATGTCTCTGTCACAGGATAGCAACTCCAAAACGCTTGGTTTATCCTGGAATACCGATACCGATAGTCTAAATTATCAAACGAGCAAGAGCGGTAACAGACCGACTCGAATAACGAAAAGAACAGTACTGTCGTTCGTAGCACAGTTGTTTGATCCATTAGGATTAGTCAGTCCGACGATCGTATTAGGAAAGATTATTATGCAAAAAATTTGGCAGTTAGGACTCGGTTGGGATGAATCCTTACCTCTCGATATAGTTACTTCATGGAATCATTTCTGTGAAGATATGAAACATATAAACGAAATTTCAGTACCCCGACACGTTTTATGCCACCAATGTATCAGCGTACAACTGCATGGTTTTAGCGATGCCTCCGAAATAGCGTACGAAGCGTGTATATATGTAAGGTCTGTAGATCATTCCGGTAGCGTTACCACTAAGCTATTATGCGCCAAATCACGTGTAGCTCCATTAAAAACAATAAGTCTGCCACGTCTCGAGTTATGTGGTGCGTTGCTTTTGGCACGACTTCATCAACGAGTGGAAGCAGCATTAAGCCGTCTTAATTTGAACCACGATAGTTTTTACTGGTGCGACTCCACGATCGTTTTAGCATGGATAGCTACTGAAGCGAGTCTGTTAAAGATTTTTATAGCAAATAGGGTTGCCGAGATACAACGGCTAACAAATAGCAATCGTTGGTTTCACGTTTCAAGTGGCGAAAACCCGCGGACATTGTTTCTAGAGGTGCAAGTTTGGGAACGCTAGCGACGTCGCAGTTATGGTGGAACGGGCCGCCATGGTTAGCCCTCAATTCGGAGCACTGGCCGATTACAGATACCGCGTCCCTTCCTGCTCCCCTCGAACTAAAGACTAACAAAATCGTATGCGCTACGCTTCAACTAGATCAGGATTTATTCAATCGTTTTTCATCGTTCATGAAATTACTTCGAGTCACGGCTTACTGCTTGCGTTTCATACATAACGCGAAGAATAGTGTAGACAAGAGATGCGTCAATTCATTATCGTCTGATGAATTAAATGAATCTTTAGTTACGCTTACGAGGATAGTACAAAGTATAGAGTTTGCCCCGGAAATTAACGCTATAGAGGGTGGCAAGGCGTTGCCATCAAGTAGTAAAATCCTATCATTAAATCCAATTTTAGATGAGCGACGTATTTTGCGTGTAGGAGGTCGTTTGAGTAATTCCGACCTATCTTACGAACATAAGCATCCCATGTTGATACCGAGTAACCACGTATTTACTCGTCTGATCATAATGCATGAGCACAAGAGGCAAATGCATGCGGGTTTAGCTGGAACTTTAGCTGCGGTTAGAATGCGTTTTTGGCCATTGAATGGTCGTAGAACAGTAAAGAAAATCATTTTTCAATGTATGACGTGTTTCCGAGTGAAGCCTAAGAACGCGAATTATCAGATGGGAAATTTGCCGGGTTCTCGTTTAGGCTCCGACAGACCTTTCACGACAGTCGGTGTAGATTTCGCCGGTCCGTTATTGATTAAGGATGGCAAACTCAGAAACCGAAAAATCATTAAATGTTATTTGAGTGCATTTGTTTGCTTTTCTACCAAGGCTGTACATCTTGAAATAGTAGGTGATCTCTCGAGCGATTCCTTTCTGAATGCTTTGAAGAGATTTGTGTCGCGACGCGGCTTATGCAAGCACATTTACAGCGATAACGGTACTAATTTTATTGGAGCAAAAAATGAGCTCAATGAAGTTGCTAAATGGCTAGATTCCATAGACAAAGATGATAAGTTCGTAAGCTTCTTAAACCAGAATCTTATCTCATGGCACTTTATTCCACCGCATGCACCTAATTTTGGAGGTCTTTGGGAAGCTGCGGTAAAATCCGCAAAATGTCATATTAAAAGAATTGTAGGGCATGTGGGGAATCCTTTAACGTTCGAAGAATTGTATACCGTGATTACACAAATTGAAGCGGTCATGAACTCCCGACCGTTGATGCCGATGTCCAGCGATCCCAATGATATCGACATTTTGACACCAGGACATTTTTTAATCGGTGAACACTTACGGCAGTACCGCAATCATCAGTTGTAGAGTTGCCTGTTAATCGGCTAAATCAGTACCAGCGCTTGCAGCAGTTGGTTCAACACTTTTGGTCTCGTTGGTCCAACGAATATCTGTCGCATTTGCAACAGCGATCCAAATGGAAGGTGGACGCTCCGTCCAAGGTCAAGATAGGTACCATGGTACTTATAAAAGAAGACAACACGCCACCTCTCAATTGGAAGTTCGGTCGTGTCGTAGAACTCCATCCTGGGTCTGATGGAGTGATCCGTGTAGTTAGTCTAAGGACTGCTACGGGGCTATTAAAGCGGTCATTAGGGAAAATATGTATACTTCCTATTGATGATTCTAATGTAACTGTAGATTAGCGTAGACATTAAGTTTAAGAATTTGATTTGTTTGTTCGTATCCGATTTAGTATTAATAAGCGTGCATTATTTACTTTTGAGTTTGACTAGAGCGCAGTTATGATTATATTTTTATACCATATTATTTGTATTCTAAAATTATAGCTAATATAGCAAGCGTTAACCAGTG
This sequence comes from Leptothorax acervorum, assembly GCA_035220615.1. NCBI lineage: Eukaryota > Metazoa > Arthropoda > Insecta > Hymenoptera > Formicidae > Leptothorax > Leptothorax acervorum. The sequence goes on from JASTWQ010000556.1 coordinate 14,882, forward strand.
ATAGCATTAAGACACGAGTTTAGTTTCTTTCTATAAAATTATGGTTGGATTAATAGTATATTTACTCCAAGCGTAGGTACCATAACAGACGAATAAGTTTTGATTATTTATGTTAACGTAAGCCAAGCCAATATCTAGATTCTAGATGTAAGTTTTACTCGATTATACTGTTATTTTATATTCAGCGATGTATCAGTTATTCTTTGAAGGTATTAAGTTCCTGTAAATGTATTGAAAGCGGTCCTTTCAAGAGGCGCGGTATGTTCGAACATAGTTCTCGATTTATATTGCCGCTCCAAGAGGCACGGGCCCTGTGCGGTCATAGTTATTAATTTTGCGCATAGATGTCGTTCGATGAGGCGCGACCCCCGTAGTAGAGCGAGCGGATGTCGAATTCTCACTTCCGTGTGGACTGTTCTCCTGTGCACCACGAATAAAGAGCGTTCCGCCTCAGCATCAAAAAAACGGTTGTACACGTCATTACAACTCATCATCCCATCGCCAAGAGAAAACATTGATCTCCAGACGATTCGAGATCGTAATATCGTACAATAATTTTTTGTATTTGTTTAAATTTTTATATCTTAATAATAGTTATGTCTTGGCGAAAGTTTTATCCGTTATCAAAATTTTCTGCAAGGAGGTACTTCTGACAAGAGTAAAAAGTGATTTTTAGTGCAGGAAAAATTATTTATATTATTACAATGCGTAAGAATATTGCACGCGACGCGCGCGAAAGCAAAACGCGACCGCCGCGGCCGACCGCGGCCGACCGCGGCCGACCGCGGCCGTGCCGTCGTGCCGCCGCGCGATGCGCGGCGGAGCGCTCACGCACACTGTCAGGCGCGCGGCTCACCGACGTTCGCCCGGCTAAAGAACGACGCTGGTTGGACTAACTTTACTCAATGATTACGGCTTTGTTAAGCATTATAGAAAAAAGTGGTTCAGGACTTTTCGACTCAGTTTTTGACAAGGAATACCGCTATGTAGTTAGTGGGCGGTCTTTTAGTAACACCCTGTATATGGGTGTCCCAAGTCCTCACCGACAAACTTTGAGGAATGATAGGTCACACAGAGAGGATCATTTTTTGTTAAGAAACATATGGTCGCTAACGCGACCTTAAGGAGTTATGCATCCGAAAAGTCAGATCTCCGGTAAAATGTTTTAAACAAATAAAATTTATTTTTTTTTGCATGTTCTAAAAATTTACAATAATAGCTGTTCAAATTGCCTGCCCTGTACTTCATTACATTCTTGACACCTTCGCAGCATTGATTGTCCAACTCTGTCGAGTATGGCAGGGTTGTTTCGGATTTGTTGAAACGCAATATTTATTCGGTCAATCAGTTCCGCTCTGTTGTCAACTGGGGTGACGTACACGATACTCTTAACATACCCCCACAGAAAATAATCAAGGGGCGTTAAATCGGGTGAGCGCGGTGGCCACGCAACAGGTCCCGCTCTTCCTATCCAATGTTCCCCGAATTTGGCGGTTAAGTGTGCGCGCACATCAATGCTGAAGTGTGGTGGGGCTCCATCATGCTGGAACCACATGTTCCTGCGCACAGCAAGCGGTACATCCTCGAGCAGTTCCGGAAGTGTGTTCTGCAGGAACTGTAGATAATCTGCTCCATTTAAACGTGGTGGCAAAATAACAGGTCCTATCAGATGATTACCAATAATTCCAGCCCATATGTTGACGGAAAACTGTTGTTGGTGAGCTCTAACAAAAATCGTATGTGGGTTCTCATAGTCCCAAATGTGACTATCCCTGTTGTTAAAGTATCCGGTCCGCGTGAAGCAGGCCTTGTCTGTGAACAAGACGTACGTGGGAAAAGCAGGATCAGTGACACTTTGATGAAGAAACCATTGTACAAATTGCATACGAGGTGCAAAGTCGTTCGGTTCTAGTGCCTGCACTTTCTGGAGGTGGTACACATGTAGGTCGTACTCATGTAATACTCTCCAAACTGACATGCGACTTGTGCCCATATCGTGCGCCACAGCACGCGTGCTAGCTGAAGGTTCATTGCTGAATCTTTTGATCACATTGTCTTCAAAATCAGATGTCCTCACATCACGCCTTCCCCCGCCAACATGCTGAGGACGAAGATTCCCCGTCTCTCGAAGGCGTTGATGAATTTGAGCAAAGGTACTGTGGTGTGGATGTCTTCTGTTAGGAAACCGCTGCTCGTAGATGCGACGAGCTTCTCTTCCATTTCCCCTAGCCTCACCGTAACACATTATCATGTCAGTCAGCTCAGCGAATTCGTAATTCATGCTTGATTGATTGATAAAAAACTCACAGAACAACAACAAACCTACAACGTAGGTTAGGTTAGGTTGTAGGTATAGAAAGACTAGCAGTAATACTATGTCGGTTCTAAGCCGGGAGCTCCGAGGGAGGAGCGGGGCGGGGGAGACTCGAGGGGCGAGGGGGCTGATGTCACACGGGGAGGGGGACTTTTTATGCGTCAGGGCCAAGGGGTTCAGAGGAGGGGGGTATCACCTACGTACACGTACTGTACTGCAGGACTGCGTTCCGATTCCCCACCCGGGTGCACTCCCTCTTTTTCTATCTCACTCTTCTGAGAGTTAATTACATTAACTTTTATTTGTGCAAAACATTTTACCGGAGATCTGACTTTTCGGATGCATAGCTCCTTAAGGACGCGTCAGCGACCATATGTTCCTTAACAAAAAATGATCCTCTCTGTGTGACCTATCATTCCTCAAAGTTTTTCGGTGAGGTCCTGGGACACCCTGTATATATGTATATGTATATAATGCATATATGTATGTATATATATGTATATAATCCATATATATATATATGTACATTATATCTATACATAGCAGTGAAACACAAATATACATTTCGATGGATAAAAGGTAGTGATCCACAGTGGCCCAGTGGTAAAACGCGCGCTTGTCACCCAAGGGTACTCAGGTTCAAATCCCTGCACGGCTAGGATATGTATGCCGCTATTCGTGCGTGAAAGGACGGCGACAGCGACGGAATCGCAATCGGCACGTGAAAGAATGGCGACAGCGATTGAACCACTAATCGTGTATGAAACGATTATGACAGCGACCAACTTGCCACTGAGCCTGGTGGATCTTTATTTTATTCAGAATATTTTACAATATTATGAATACATTTTACAAATTTTACTATTTTTTTCTTTTTTAACAAAAATGTGTACCACTATTTTTATTTATCGATGTATGCGATATGTATCAGTACGATGAATTGTATCGTAACACATTCATTATCTTACAATTAGTGTACAACACATGACATTGATCAACATTTCCAACAATGTAATTTTAGTTATAAATTAAATGTTTCAGCAACTGCATTTTATATTTAGTATTATCTCCCTAAGTACGATATATATATATATATACATGTATATATATATCTAATATATCTTAAAAAAAGTAATACCGTTTATATGTTGTATGTATGTATATGTACATGTACAGTCGCGGACAGAAAGATTGTCCGAGTTTTCGTGATAGGTTTTGGAACGCACTCTAACCTGTGAGCGATGATAGCCTCTGCTGACAGACTTGCGCAGCGACGCATTATTAGAGCATACAGATCATGTATACGAGGTGTCAAATAAGTAAGAATAGCAGCTAGCAAGAAAGGTAAGATAACAATTAATACATACATAAGGAAGTAAATAGGTAAAAGTAAATTTAATACAAGTGTAAAAGAGAGAAAGTATAGAAAATCTACCTAGTACATTCCAACAAATATAAAATTATTGTAAATTATTGTAAATTATTATAAATTATTATCTACAAGTTATTATAAATTTTTATAAATTAATATAAATTATTATAAGTATTTTATAAACGTAAGTATTAATTAATATGTATTATGTTATCTGTATATATATTCTTCAGATAATGGGACGTTGCATTGAAATGATCAGCTTCACGCAAGTCGTCAATGGAATTATACGAGCACTTTTAGACGTATTATTGAAGAAATCGCCGCCGTCAGGTCGCAAATTGTTGATTCTGTGCCCTTCTAGTCGCAGGTAAAATTAGAGAAAACTTTCTTTTTTTAGGAAATAAAATTAATTTAATTTAATTTAATTTATTTTTATTATATTATATTAAATTATAATATATATAGTCTTATACTCTATATATTTACTAATTTATATATCACTTTTTCTACAGGCAGATAACTGTATAAAAGCCAATGCGTGTAATAAGTTGTGTAATATTTTGCTGGAGGCGGAACGTAATGCTAAGCTACATCATGTGGCCTGTAACTTTGTGAAGCAACCTGGTCACATCTATCACTTGTATCAACGGGAATCAGGACAGCTTTATTTTTCCATGCTTAGTCAAGAGGTAAATGCTTTCGATACCTTCAAAGCATCAATATAAACCTTGGAATTACAATATATTATCTATTTTGTGTAATATATATAACATTACGTTTCTATAGGCAGTAAATAGATTTGTGTTGGTTGACTTTTACTCTTTAAAAAGTATTTGGAATTAGACTGAATAAGACTTCAATAAGCAAAATGAATACATCTCAGTGCAACCAACGATTAAAACTATTTCATGAGCACTACTGAACATCTATACAGACGTTCACAGGAACGACGAGAACAACGAAGCAAATTCGAATATAAGATAGATATATGCGACGTGACATTGCAGAATGTGGCTTTATATATAGGTACAGATAAATGAGGATTCTTTTAATTAAAATTGTATAACATTATTTTACTATATTATTTTTTATTATTATCTCTTTTGTTCGTATAATAGTAAAACCTGCATGCTCTGAATGTTACAGACTTACGTTTATTAACGGAAATTCCTGATATGCGATCGCAATCATCAATTCCTGGTCGTCGACATGTCGCAAAATCGTAAAGTCCAGTGCAGTGTTATTAATGTTCGATGTATTAGGTACTATATCTAAACATGTGCATTTTTAATTTGTCATTGCTAATACTTTTTGTAAAAAGTACTGTCTACTAAATATTTATACATATATATATATATATATATATACACCACACATATAATTATACTAACAATAAGTTATATTACATAATATGCTAAATTACATTTCTACTGTTATAATATTAAATTAAGAGAATTAACAATTTATGCAATACAAATAATTACTTATTGCATTCTAACATCACCGCGGCTATCAATTATTTAAATCAATGTTCACACATATGTGACATATGTCATGATAGGATTCGAGCCGCAACTCTAAACGATTTTTATTTTTAAAACACTGCGACATGAATAATACAAATTTATTGTAGCTGCCGAAAGATGTGTTCGAGAAGATAATAATCTAGCTGATAGGATACTATTAGCGTTCTTATGTAATTTGTAAGTGTAAGTCTGACGAATAAATGCTCACTCTTTGGAATGCGACGACCTGAATAGGCATGACGAATTCTCACAAAAGGTTTCCTTTTAAAAAGATTCCAAGTTAATGTACTAATAAACATCTGTACAGACATTCACAGGAACGACGAGAATAACGAAGCAAATTCGAATATAACGTAGATATATGCGACGTGACATTGCAGAATGTGGCTTTTATTTCTATTGGAGACAGTCAATTTGTCTAATATTGCACCGCATCAAAAGTGATTTCAAAGGAGCAACGGATATGGCTTTCGCTTTGTTCACCTTTCACTTATTCAACATTTATTCTCCTGATTCACACACGCACACACACTTTTAATCATATTGCAATATGATGAATTCAATCACTCATCGAGAATTATCCATTTTACATTCATGCAACATTCATACATCGCCATTCTTGGAGGGTCACTCAATATCGCGTGACGCCTCCATTATTCTCAATCACGCTATTCAATCTTCGGGGCATTGACTCTACTAAATTTTGAAATAATGCGGGCCTTGCGCGGAGACCCTCCCACTTTTCAAAAACATATTGCGCAAGTGCCTCGCGTGTTCTCTGAATTTGAGGGTCCCACTCTTGTACTATAATGCCCCAAACATTTTCTATTACATTCATATCTGGGGATTTGGCTGGCCAGTTCAACGTCCTGAGGTTGGGTTGCTCAGCCAGCCAATTCTGGACAATTCTCGCTCGATGCACTCCTGAATTGTCTTGAACGAAATTTACGTACGGTATGCCAGGAAAAGTCTCCGCTACATATGGCATCATCACGTCAGATAATATGTTGATGTATTCCTCGCTGTTCATATGTGGTGTTGTGCGAACAAGCGGCCCGGGGCCTTGCGAGGTCATACATCCCCAAAATCCTAACGTGATGTGTCCACTTCGTGCACGAAAACGAACATTTTCCTCTGCATATCCTCGTTCCTCTCGTTCTCCACAATGTCACTCTACCAGACTCATCAGTTGAAAATACCTTCTCATCTGAGAAGATAGTACTCATCCATTCTTCCTGCCATCCTAAGTGTTCCAACGCGAAAGCCATACGTTGCTCCTTGTGGTTGCCGGTTAATAGTTCTTTCTGCGCGGGAATTCGGTGATGATAGCCGCGCTGATGCAAACGGCGTTGCACGGTACGATCACCGCAGGGCAAATTTAAATTCGTCCTTATTTGCAGCGACGATTGAAAGCCACATTCTGCAATGGCATTTACAATGGCATTATCCTCTTCTGGGCTTGTTTTTCGTGGTCGTCCTGGAATTGGGGATGGATTAGCATGCCCCAGCGCGTCAAATCTACTCGTTATACGACGAACCGTTCTTTCCTGCAATAAAAACGCATGTTATGTTTTTAAGAGTATAGAACCATTTGTATACACATTTTTTACACTTTGTTTTTTTTATTATATATATAATTTTTATTAATATTGTTATACAATTTTTATATATTATTAATATTATTATACAATTGCTATATATTAATATTGTTATAAAATTGTTATCACTATAATAATGTTATATAAAATATATAATTTATATATTTTAAAAAAGCACACACGCACGCTTCTTTGCAATTGTGTACTAAATTAGCAATAAATCATAGAAACGACGTCGTCTCTTATCAAAAGTTGTCATTTCCAAATTGCATCTGAATGTCGGCATTTATGAGTAACAAAAGCTGAATGTATTGAGTTTAAAATACTTCTTATATTTTATGCATACAATTCACACAATCTCATTTTCTAGATGTTTTGTTTAGAAATGCAATCGGCATTGTTCTCTTATCGTCTGTTGACCTCTGAAAGTTTATAGCGCATCCATGAGGTAACATTTGGACATGAAGGACTCAAACGACGTCCTTTTGTCGATTTATTTTTATCTCGGCAATATTACTTACACTTATGTTCAACTGCGCTGCTATGTCTCTCGGACTCAAGCCCGTATCCCTTAACGCTATGATTTCTCCTCTCTTGAACTGGCTTGTGGGACCAGGCATCTTGCAATATAATTTGTAAGCAAATAATTATTTAACGGTGCGCTTCTCTACGTCGTCACGGTTGCGTAAAGGACGCCACATCAGAACAAATGAATAACAAATGCTATGCAATCATCGATGGTTCTTTTGTTCTTCATTCGTTTTTGGACGTAGAGAAGCGCATCGTTAAATAATTATTTGCTTACAAATTATATTGCAAGATGCCTGGTCCCACAAGCCAGTTCAAGAGAGGAGAAATCATAGCGTTAAGGGATACGGGCTTGAGTCCGAGAGACATAGCAGCGCAGTTGAACATAAGTGTAAGTAATATTGCCGAGATAAAAATAAATCGACAAAAGGACGTCGTTTGAGTCCTTCATGTCCAAATGTTACCTCATGGATGCGCTATAAACTTTCAGAGGTCAACAGACGATAAGAGAACAATGCCGATTGCATTTCTAAACAAAACATCTAGAAAATGAGATTGTGTGAATTGTATGCATAAAATATAAGAAGTATTTTAAACTCAATACATTCAGCTTTTGTTACTCATAAATGCCGACATTCAGATGCAATTTGGAAATGACAACTTTTGATAAGAGACGACGTCGTTTCTATGATTTATTGCTAATTTAGTACACAATTGCAAAGAAGCGTGCGTGTGTGCTTTTTTAAAATACTAGACACCACAGACGCGCGCTTCGCGCGCGCTATTTAGCTTTGATACACACAACTGTCAAAATATACAATGACAGTCACTCACGAAGTAAGCACAATGAAAGAACCAATCAGCATCGCGGAAAAGAGGCCTCAATTGTTCGATACAAATGAAATTCACTCAGTTAACATGCCTTTTTTTAGAAAGGATATAAATTATATATTTTATATAACATTATTATAGTGATAACAATTTTATAACAATAATAATATATAGCAATTGTATAATAATATTAATAATATATAAAAATTGTATAACAATATTAATAAAAATTATATATATAATAAAAAAAACAAAGTGTAAAAAATGTGTATACAAATGGTTCTATACTCTTAAAAACATAACATGCGTTTTTATTGCAGGAAAGAACGGTTCGTCGTATAACGAGTAGATTTGACACGCTGGGGCATGCTAATCCATCCCCAATTCCAGGACGACCACGAAAAACAAGCCCAGAAGAGGATAATGCCATTGTAAATGCAATTGCAGAATGTGGCTTTCAATCGTCGCTGCAAATAAGGACGAATTTAAATTTGCCCTGTGGTGATCGTACCGTGCAACGCCGTTTGCATCAGCGCGGCTATCATTACCGAATTCCCGCGCAGAAAGAACTATTAACCGGCAACCACAAGGAGCAACGTATGGCTTTCGCGTTGGAACACTTAGGATGGCAGGAAGAATGGATGAGTACTATCTTCTCAGATGAGAAGGTATTTTCAACTGATGAGTCTGGTAGAGTGACATTGTGGAGAACGAGAGGAACGAGATATGCAGAGGAAAATGTTCGTTTTCGTGCACGAAGTGGACACATCACGTTAGGATTTTGGGGATGTATGACCTCGCAAGGCCCCGGGCCGCTTGTTCGCACAACACCACATATGAACAGCGAGGAATACATCAACATATTATCTGACGTGATGATGCCATATGTAGCGGAGACTTTTCCTGGCATACCGTACGTAAATTTTGTTCAAGACAATTCAGGAGTGCATCGAGCGAGAATTGTCCAGAATTGGCTGGCTGAGCAACCCAACCTCAGGACGTTGAACTGGCCAGCCAAATCCCCAGATATGAATGTAATAGAAAATGTTTGGGGCATTATAGTACAAGAGTGGGACCCTCAAATTCAGAGAACACGCGAGGCACTTGCGCAATATCCCAGATAGCCAAACCTGAGCAGCAGATTCTGAGCAGAGTCTGCATTAAATTTTTGGTATCAGAAAGGCAACAAATTTCACGCAAAAACTGCTCTATCAGACGATGTTGTCAAACTGTAGCCAGAAATGCGACAGAGCCTGCTGACAGGCAATGTGAGCAGATTGGCAGCAGAAACCGCGCAGAGCCTGCACACATAACTTGGCAGCAGATTGACGACAAAGATCGAGCAGAGCCTGCGCGCATTTGACCTGAGAACAGAGTGGCAGCAAAAACCGAGCAGGATCTGCGTAATGTAATCTGGTGGCAAATAGGCATGTAAAAATCGAGCAAAATTTGTCGTACCGCGGGCATTTTGACAGACCAACGCGCTCAGAATTCGCCAGTCATACATGCGACTCTGCGAGAGGCTCTTCGAATGTCCACAGAAGGACACTGCAGGAACAGGAGCTCGATTCCTGAATTTATTTGAAAGAGAACGCAAAAATTCTGCTCTTACAGAAAAGTTGAAGCTGATTGACTAAAAGCCATACGAGAGCCAATCAACTTGCAACTTTTCTGTAGGAACAGAATTTTCCTATACATTTTCTCTTTTGAGTAAATTCAGGAATCGAACCCCAGGACACGCAGTCCACGCGGTTCATGCGGTGCTATTGTGAGCGGCGCAAGGATTCGTTGCGATCTATGGAGCGACAAGCAGCGAGCAGAAGATGACGCTACGACTCGAACGTCACTATCACGAGTACCACGACTGAACACATGGAGGATTTTACAGACCAGGAAGATCCTACGCATCAGAGGAGGATCATATAGTTACATACCAGGAAAATTCTACACATCAGGGATATTATCTTTTCCTGAAGAAGGAAAAGAAAACGGCACTTTTCAGCGCCCATTTTTTAATTATAAAACAGGAACTCGCTGCTCGCAATTATAAACCCATATATATATATAATATATATATATATATATACATAATATATATATATATACAATATAATATATATATATATATATATATTAGGGTGTGTCATTTTGGGGCAACTTTTTTTTTTCATTTTACGAATAGCATATATACTTCCAGGAAGGTAAAATAAGATACCTGTTAAAATTTTAGCCCTTAATATTAATATTAACAGGTCGCTCATCGCAATTTTTTATTTTTTATTTAGTAAGATAAAAAATATTTTATAACTATCTAACAAACAGTAATACAGCATTGCGCCACAGAGATTTTTTGTAGTAAATTTACCGCTCTACAAAAAAGATCTCTTATCATTTTTTCATAAATTCAACCGTTCAAAAGATATTCAAAGTTAAAGTTTGATAAATTTTATAAAACTTGTTTTTGCTTCTTATGAATTTTGTATCATATCGACTATCAAAAATTATGAAATAATCAATACACATTTTTGTAGAAAATTTAACGATCTACAAAAAAGGTCTCTTGTATTTTTTCCATAAATATAACCATTTAGACGATATTAAGGTTTAAAGTTCAAAGTGTATAAAAATTATTCTTTTTTTTTATATTATATCAAAATTATGAGCTTTATCGGATATTTTTTTTTATTTTTTCCGTAAATTATTGAATTAACTGTAAAAATAACTTTAATTCTAGTCAATAAACATTATTAGTTACTCATTGAAGGCCATAAAAATATATTTTTTGTCAAAAAATCGGTTTTAATGAGCTAATATTCGTTATAATAGTTGCACAAGTGATCGACAAAATTCTGACGAATAAAATATTACTTTTTTTAGACCAAATATCAATGATAAAAATATTTCAAAATAGTTTTTCAATAAATTTATTGATTGACAATTATGAATGTTTAATTATATATTACTGCGTCAAAAATTTTTAATCTTTATTAAAATATCCGTGAGAATGATTCTAATGTATATTCCAATCGATTTCTCGGATAGTATGAACAACTCGTGGGAAGAAGAGTGGTCGAACTCAAATGAGTGTGATGGTCGCACGAGCGAATATTAGCTCATTAAAACCGATTTTTTGACAAAAAATATATTTTTATGGCCTTCAATGAGTAACTAATAATGTTTATTGACTAGAATTAAAGTTATTTTTACAGTTAATTCAATAATTTACGGAAAAAATAAAAAAAAATATCCGATAAAGCTCATAATTTTGATATATAAAAAATAGAATAATTTTTATACACTTTAAACTTTAAACCTTAATATCGTCTAAATGGTTATATTTATGGAAAAAATACAACAGACCTTTTTTGTAGATCGATAAATTTTCTACAAAAATGTGTATTGATTATTTCATAATTTTTGATAGTCGATATGATACAAAATTCATAAGAAGCAAAAACAAGTTTTATAAAATTTATCAAACTTTAACTTTGAATATCTTTTGAACGGTTGAATTTATGAAAAAATGATAAGAGATCTTTTTTGTAGAGCGGTAAATTTACTACAAAAAATCTCTGTGGCGCAATGCTGTATTACTGTTTGTTAGATAGTTATAAAATTTTTTCTATCTTACTAAATGAAAAATAAAAAATTGCGATGAGCGACCTGTTAATATTAATATTAAGAGCTAAAATTTTAACAGGTATCTTATTTTACCTTCCTGGAAATATATATGTTATTCGTAAAATGAAAAAAAAAGTTGCCCCAAAATGACACACCCTAATATATATATATATAAACAGCTGATTATGGACAAAGTCTGCTCGGTTTTTGCTGCCAATCTGTTCTCAGGTCGTGCGCGCAGGCTCTGCTCGGTTTTTGCTGCCAGTCTGCTGCCAGGTTATGCATGCAGGCTCTGCGCGGTTTCTGCTGACAATCTGCTTACATTGCCTGTCAGCAGGCTCTGTCGACAGAACACGAGCTTAATGCGGACACAGATGGCTATGGTTTTGGAGTGGGACTCTGATCAAATTTGCTGCCAATCTGCGCGCATCCTGCTAACATTTTGCTATCTGGGATGTTTTTGAAAAGTGGGAGGGTCTCCGCGCAAGGCCCGCATTATTTCAAAATTTAGTAGAGTCAATGCCCCGAAGATTGAATAGCGTGATTGAGAATAATGGAGGCGTCACGCGATATTGAGTGACCCTCCAAGAATGGCGATGTATGAATGTTGCATGAATGTAAAATGGATAATTCTCGATGAGTGATTGAATTCATCATATTGCAATATGATTAAAAGTGTGTGTGCGTGTGTGAATCAGGAGAATAAATGTTGAATGAGTGAAAGGTGAACAAAGCGAAAGCCATATCCGTTGCTCCTTTGAAATCACTTTTGATGCGGTGCAATATTAAACAAATTGACTGTCTCCAATAGAAATGAAAGCCACATTCTGCAATGTCACGTCGCATATATCTACGTTATATTCGAATTTGCTTCGTTATTCTCGTCGTTCCTGTGAATGTCTGTACAGATGTTTATTAGTACATTAACTTGGAATCTTTTTAAAAGGAAACCTTTTGTGAGAATTCGTCATGCCTATTCAGGTCGTCGCATTCCAAAGAGTGAGCATTTATTCGTCAGACTTACACTTACAAATTACATAAGAACGCTAATAGTATCCTATCAGCTAGATTATTATCTTCTCGAACACATCTTTCGGCAGCTACAATAAATTTGTATTATTCATGTCGCAGTGTTTTAAAAATAAAAATCATTTAGAGTTGCGGCTCGAATCCTATCATGACATATGTCACATATGTGTGAACATTGATTTAAATAATTGATAGCCGCGGTGATGTTAGAATGCAATAAGTAATTATTTGTATTGCATAAATTGTTAATTCTCTTAATTTAATATTATAACAGTAGAAATGTAATTTAGCATATTATGTAATATAACTTATTGTTAGTATAATTATATGTGTGGTGTATATATATATATATATGTATAAATATTTAGTAGACAGTACTTTTTACAAAAAGTATTAGCAATGACAAATTAAAAATGCACATGTTTAGATATAGTACCTAATACATCGAACATTAATAACACTGCACTGGACTTTGCGATTTTGCGACATGTCGACGACCAGGAATTGATGATTGCGATCGCATATCAGGAATTTCCGTTAATAAACGTAAGTCTGTAACATTCAAAGCATGCAGGTTTTACTATTATACGAACAAAAGAGATAATAATAAAAAATAATCTAGTAAAATAATGTTATACAATTTTAATTAAAAGAATTCTCATTTATCTGTACCTATATATAAAGCCACATTCTGCAATATCACGTCGCATATATCTATCTTATATTCGAATTTGCTTCGTTGTTCTCGTCGTTCCTGTGAACGTCTGTATAGATGTTCAGTAGTGCTCATGAAATAGTTTTAATCGTTGGTTGCACTGAGATGTATTCATTTTGCTTATTGAAGTCTTATTCAGTCTAATTCCAAATACTTTTTAAAGAGTAAAAGTCAACCAACACAAATCTATTTACTGCCTATAGAAACGTAATGTTATATATATTACACAAAATAGATAATATATTATAATTCCAAGGTTTATATTGATGCTTTGAAGGTATCGAAAGCATTTACCTCTTGACTAAGCATGGAAAAATAAAGCTGTCCTGATTCCCGTTGATACAAGTGATAGATGTGACCAGGTTGCTTCACAAAGTTACAGGCCACATGATGTAGCTTAGCATTACGTTCCGCCTCCAGCAAAATATTACACAACTTATTACACGCATTGGCTTTTATACAGTTATTTCCCTGTAGAAAAAGTGATATATAAATTAGTAAATATATAGAGTATAAGACTATATATATTATAATTTAATATGATATAATAAAAATAAATTAAATTAAATTAAATTAATTTTATTTCCTAAAAAAAGAAAGTTCTCTCTAATTTTACCTGCGACTAGAAGGGCACAGAATCAACAATTTGCGACCTGACGGAGGCGATTTTTTCAATAATACGTCTAAAAGTGCTCGTATAATTCCATTGACGACTTGCGTGAAGCTGATCATTTCAATGCAACGTCCCATTATCTGAAGAATATATATACAGATAACATAATACATATTAATTAATACTTACGTTTATAAAATACTTATAATAATTTATATTAATTTATAAAAATTTATAATAACTTGTAGATAATAATTTATAATAATTTACAATAATTTACAATAATTTTATATTTGTTGGAATATACTAGGTAGATTTTCTATACTTTCTCTCTTTTACATTTGTATTAAATTTACTTTTACCTATTTACTTCCTTATGTATGTATTAATTATTATCTTACCTTTCTTGCTAGCTGCTATTCTTACTTATTTGACACCTCGTATACATGATCTGTATGCTCTAATAATGCGTCGCTGCGCAAGTCTGTCAGCAGAGGCTATCATCGCTCACAGGTTAGAGTGCGTTCCAAAACCTATCACGAAAACTCGGACAACCTTTCTGTCCGCGACTGTACGTACATATTTATGGAAATATCAAAATATGTATATATATTTCTTATAATTGTGTGGACATATTACATTATAACAAACCTTTTCTAAATGTAATGTATTGCTTTTTTAAATTTTGCAATTATTTGTCGTAATTGTAAGTTGTTAAAAAAAATGCAAATAATAATAATTATAAAATAATAATTTTGGAATTGTGTAATGTATTACAAAATAAATAATCTTAGAGAGCCGCAAAACCCGAAATATGTGTGGGTACAACCGGCATGAGCATAGCTACGTCATAGGTCAAGAGAGAAGAAGACAGCCGAGACAGGAGATTGGGCAGATATATGTCTGTCCTCTTTTTGCTCAAAGCTTGCGACGCGACGCCGCGCCGAGCGGCCGAGTGCGCCCGCAGCTTTGCCGGCGCATCCCCACTCCCCAGTCCCCTTGCACATGGTGTATGTGTATACGGTGTGTCCCGTGTGTCCGTGTAGTCTCTTCCGTTCGCCACGTGATCCAGCAACCACGATGAGCAGCGTGAACGTGAGGAAAACTCGTGGTCGACGTAAGTATATATCAATTAGTTTTCTGTATTTTATACGTACATCCACTTTATATGCTACAAATGCTTCAAAGCGTTCTTCTCCTTGTTTGTAGAAATGAGAGAAAGCACGCTTCTCGAATAATTTGTAGAGTAAAGTGGACCGCCAGCCATAAAAACAATGTATGTAAGTGCGCTGTTGTATGTACAATGAGTCGTTAGTTAGCAAATATCGGATGTGGAAAAGATCTTGAAAACAAATTATAAGTATCAGGTTAGGTTGTCATAAGACAATTACAAGTCTGTAATCGATGATGCGATATCTTACGTCGCTTACAGACTTGTGAATGGATTTCGACACGTATACAACTTTTTTTCAAGCATTTTTAATTTGTTTCCCATTTGTCGACAAATGTGAAAAGTGAACACTTTCACGTGAAGTGGGCGATTATCGTAAACTTCGACGATTCCACCGATCATGCATGCAATCTGATTGTTGTAATCGTCCAAGTTTATGAAAAACTGTTCACTTTTTTTGCCGTAAGGGAAAAATTACCTGATAAATACCCTGAGACTAACGACTCATTGTAGAAGCGAAGGGAGCATCGCTGCTTTACAGAGGGTAGCGACGGCGCCGCTATCAGTGCGTGAGACGTCGGCGACAACGATGGAATCGCAACCGGCGCGTGAAAAAACGGCGACAGCGACAGAATCGCAATCGGCGCGTGAAAGAAGGACGACAGCGACGGAATCGCAATCGGCACGCGGAAAAACGCCGATAGCGACGGCGCCGCTATCCGTGCGGGAGACGACGGCGACAACGACGGAATCGCAACCGTCGTGTGAAAGGGCGACAGCGACGGAATCGCAATCGGCGCGTGAAAGAAGGGCGACAGCGACGGAACCACTAATCGTGTATGAAAAGTCGGCTGCAGCGACGACGCCGCTACTCGTGTATGAAAGGATGGTGACAGAGACGGAATCGCAAGTGTTCCATCTTATAGTTGTTATTGCGATAAATATTACCACAGCCCCAGTGGTCAAATTGGCACGACACCCGCACGGTATACGGGAGGTTCCAGGTTCAAACCCTGGCTGGAGTAATATTTTTTCGCAATAAAAATTTAAACCATTTAATTTATAAATTACATCAACTGACCAAAACCCATGGTCGAAATTAATAATGTCTCGACGATTGATCCGAAAAAGTGCTGTGTGAATCCGACAAACCAAGTTGGCTCACAGTTTTTTAATGTTCATATCGGAAAGACGTTATATATTGCCAGTCACGGTCGATTTAAATTACTTTAATTTATATTTTTTGCTCAAAATGTCAGAAATGAGCTCCGAAAGTGGCGGTAAATCCTCACCAAACACCCTGTATATATTATAAATTAAATGAAGACAAAGAATAAAGATACAAACGTCATGATCTGAAATAAGGTCAATTTCAGTACGTGATAAAAATGTAATTACGAAACAAACGTCGTACCGTATATATAGTTGTATATAAGTATACAAACGCTAATAGAAATTTGATACTTTGCCTGTAATATTATATGCAATTAATAAGATGTTTGTGTATTGAACCTTTTTTAGAATTTCCTCATATGACTCCATATTATATTACAAGAAGATAAATATTATTTCTATTTGCATTTGTATACTTACGACTACATATTTAACGAATTATTGTGATTACCATTGTCATCATCGCGCACTGATGTTATTTCAGGTTGAAACGTTTGTCTTATCAATGCCTTTATTCAACGTATAATATATGTATATATAGGGTGTACAGCTTATATATATATATATATATATAGTTTACTCTTTTATCTCCTTTATTTTGAATGTTTATTGTACAATTGTACTGTTATTGTAAATATATTATTTTCAGGAAATGAAACAGGTGTTCCACCGGTTGATGCAGAAGGAGAGGCAGAAAGAGAAGCGGAAGGAACGGCAGTACACCGGTGGTACATATGTACTAACATACGTACCATCGGCGTATGCAACGCCGGCTGCCTCGCCTGCACCGCCTTCACTGCCCGCATCTGCGCTGCAAGGATATGTACCGGCAACGACTGCTCCGCAAGGATATGTGTCTGCGACTGCGTCACAAGGATATGTGGCGGCAACAACTCCTCTGCAAGGATATGTGTCGGCGATTGCGCCACAAGGATATGTGGCGGCAACGACTGCTCCGCAAGGATATGTGTCGGCGATTGCGCCACAAGGATATGTGCCAGCAACGACTGCTCCGTAAGGATATGTGTCGGCGACTGCGCCAGCAGGATATGTGCCGGCAACGACTGCTCCGCAAGGATATGTGGCGGCAACAACTGCTCCGCAAGGATATATGCCCACACCGCAAGGATATGTGCCCGCACCGCAGGCATATGCGCCGGCAACGAGTGCACCGCAAAAGGATATGTACCGGCAGCGCAGGGATATGCGCCGTCAACGACTGTACCGCAAGGATATTTCCCCGTACCGCAGGGATATATTCCCGCAACGACGCCACCGCAAGGATATGTTCCCGCACCGCCTGCATCGCAAGGATACGTGCGGTATTTTTAAAAAAAAGGTAACTATTTCTTTCAATGTAACATATTTTTGTAGTTATTTAAATATTTATAATATGCATTATTCTCCTTTCAGATTGATGACAACGACGGAACCACTTCTGTGTGTGTTTCTATGAAACGTTCCTATATATTTTCTTTTTACGTAATATTCTTGAACCATTTTGTTCATCAGATAGAATTATAATATTCTTTTCTCATATAAGCTCAGAAACATTTATGTGTGTTTACATTTTTTTTCTTTTTTGTGAGATGTAATGGAGTAAATCGAATAAATTATTCAGTAAACTATTCCTTTTGATATAAGCTCAGAAATATTTGTGTTCGCATTTTCTTTATTTTTTGTTAGGTAATGGAATAAATGGAATAAATTTATTCGGTGAATCTGAAATTGAGTGTCTAATAATTCATGTCCCTTTTTCCTATCCCATATTTCCTGGCGAGAATCTTATAATAGAACTTATATAGTGGAATTAGTGTATATTAAAATAGGCAGAATTAGCGGATTATATATATATATATTAGTGAGTTATAAGCGGTAAACAAGAGATATGTAAATTGGAGTACTTTTCGAATGCTGGAAGTTCGAGGTATTTTTTATTGATGGTTTCTGTTGCTTGGAAAAAATAAATACTTACGCCACCTAACTATTTATTTTTTCCAAGCAACGGGAAAGGTCGGAAGACAATAAATAAAGAAATAAAGTAATTAAAAATTATGCAAATTAAGCAAAATATGATTTATTCTCATCTGTAACTGTCGGACACAACATGTTCTTCTGATGTGGCGGAAAATACATGCCATGAGACAGCAGCCTAACATGAAGGAACGCTATTACAATTGCTGCACAAATACTGTACGTGAAGTAATTATTTTATATAATCGTATGCAAAATTGAATCAATTCATATATAAATGTAACAATTTTACTTATACAGTATTGAGTCTTCCACGATACTTTGTCCGCGTAAAGTCGCAGAGCTACTAAAATAAAAGTAAGAAATGTTGAAAATATTACTTTGCAACTATGTATACGCTGTTTCTTATAAGAAAGATATTACATCTTATTGTTAGCAATGTAAAGTTATGTTGTTATGTATTGCCAACGCTTTAGCAATGTATCTCGCATGTACGATGGTAGAACTTTGTCGGATTTCTCGGACGGAGAAAGAATTGACAAACGGCCATTCTTTCTCCGTCCGATAACTCGGACAAAGTTGTAGCATCGTAGATGCGACATACATTGATGGAGCCTTGACAATACATAATACAAACATTACATTTGCAAATGCAAAGATGGAAAATATCCCCGTGTGCACACCGCTGTGCTTGCATACATAACAACATACATGCAATACATAACAATTCACATACATATTTTTGCAAATACAAAGCTTGCATTGCTAACAATAAAATGTAATGTTTTTTGTACAATAAACAGCGTGTACATATACTTATACTTTCAACATTTTTTACTTGCATTTTACAGTTGTGATTTTACGAGGGCAATCGAGTAGAAGACTCGATAGTGTCAAAGTAAAATCGGACATTTATATATGAACAATTTTGCATATGATTATGGGAAATAATTATTTCACTTACGACGAGACATCCACGTAGAGTATTCCTGCAGCAAATCGAATAGCGTTCGTTCATCGTAGGCTACTGTCCTATAGCATGTATTATCCGCGTTATGCGATTATGCGTTACGTGAAAAATACATGCCACGAGGCCCACGAGACAGCATCCATTCAGAACGTACTGTCTAACCTCCAACGTCAATTGACACTTCTCGTTCCCTGCACTGTCTGCATATGTATATGCATATGTGCGTGCGTGTATGCGTGCGTGTGTGCATGCACGCACACATACGCACGACATATACACATCCTATGCTTTTATTTGACTTGTAATTTTGATTTCAAGGGTTCAATAATATTGTGTCGTGTTTTATGATTCAGGGAAACTTGTTTTCACGTTCGTAAAAACGGTATATCTTTTATATAAAGCACATCTTGTGATGAATGACAGGCCGTCGTCTGCTAACTGAAAACGCCATATAGAGGTAAATGTAAATAAAGAAATCTGTAGTTCCGTAACTTTTTCTCGTTTTCCATATAAAATGAGATTTTCCCTGAATCATTGATGTATGTACTGTAATCCTGGAGAAGCATTTTCAATTCTGTCAAATTAACGCGACGCTGCATGAGTAGAGATTTTTTCGGTATGCAGGTCCCCTATTATCGACATCATCGCAGAGATAGTCAAGAATAGCACCTATTGCACGCACACATACGCACGACACACATACACATCGTATGCTTTATTAGACTTGTAATCTTCATTTCAAGGGTTCAATAATGTTGTTTCGTGTTTTGCAATTCAGGAAAACTTGTTTTCACGTTCGTACAAACAGTATATCTTTTATATGAAACACATCTTGTGATGAATTGACAGGCCATCTGCCAACTAGACACGCCATATTGAGGTAAATAAAAATAAGGAAATCTGTAGTTCCGTAACTTTTTCTCGTTTTCGATATAAAATGAGATTTTCCCTGAATCATTGATGTATGTACTGCAATCCTGGAGAAGCATTTTCAATTCTGTTAATTTAATACGACGCTGCATGAGTAGAGACTTTTGTCGGTAAAACAGACGGGTGCAGGATCCCCTTAATAATTTCCATTTGTGCATATTTTCTCATACTACAATATATATTATATACTACGACATAATATGCGATAAAAGTCCAAGCAGAGGAAAAGATATCACGTCATCCGAAATTCAAATGGCGTGTGCGCAAAACAGTGTTAAATACGCGTTGAAGTAAATCACAACCTAAAGTTCACGCATTTGAATATCAATTGCTCGTGTCATAATTCCGGAAAGCAAGCATTTCAGATCGTAAGTTTGAAGTGTAAAGAACTGTGTGTTTTACGCTGTCGTTCTGTGACAATGTAAGCGCATTTTTATTTTTAACTTTTATTGGTTTCTTACGCTTGTTACTTTTTCCTTTGATATTGAATATTTAATATAATTTTTTATTCAGCTCTTACTCAATTCTTTGCCAGTCTTGCCAGTGACTATATAATTTTTTTGCTCATAAAATGTCATGATTGTAAGCACCTACTAAAATTATTTTTAGTTAATAATGTTAATTTTTTTAGTTTGCTTCAAATTTCAGATTACCTCCTTGTCAGAGTATCAGAATATTTCAATATTTTGTACTGCTGTCTCTCTATAGTCATCACACACGCATTTCCTCTGCTTGGACTTTCATCGCATATTATATCGTAGTATATAGTATATATTGTAGTATGAGAAAATATGCACAAATAGAAATTATTAAGCGTACAGCGCAACTGAACAGAAATAACGCAACACCTACCTACAGCGCGACGCCTATACCACATATCATCTCGTCTTTCCAAAAATCGAATAGTGGTATCATAATAAAAATATACATGGATGTATTTGGCATTCGATGTTTTTAAATTTTTGCGTTAAAAAAATTGTTATATTTTACAAAAATAACAGATGGGTGTGGGGTTAAATTAAAAAATTTGACATATTTGAAAAATGTAATTACGCCATTGTAAAGAGCATAAAAAACCATAAACCTTTTGTATAAAACTCTTTTTCATACGCCTTATATTTTCGAAGATATTCGCTAAAAATTATAAAATCCGTTATTTTCAAGGGGTTGTTTCAACCCTTAAACGTTGAGATAAGCCCAAAAAAAAAAATAGGAGTCTAATATTTTTTGATGCTCTACAACATATTCAAAGCTCATCCAAATCGGATAGGGACACTTCCGACCGTTCCCTTGTTAGATCTACATAAAATTGTTTGTATTTATAAAAATAATCGTATTAAATATCAAATAGTAATTTAAAGATAAAAAAAACAAGGATCACAGAATCCAATTATTTAAGAATTCAAGATTTCAATAATTTAAAAACCTTTAATATTATTATCTATTATTATTAATAAACTCACCACGACGTCTTCGTTTCTTCGGAAGATCGATTTCAGACTGTATCGCAGGTTGTTTGATGTTTTCAAGATCATCCGTGTCAAAGAGACTGCGCACTTGTATCAGAGTTACAGAACGTACATTAAGATTTGGATACCTTAAAAAAGAAAGAAAAAAATATTTAATTATTTTTAAATTATTTGGTGAGACAAAGCAAAAGAGATACCTGAAGACACTTTATAAAAATCTTTCTTTTAATCCAAATAAACAAATACACTATTATAAAGATTTCTTTAGTTTACAATAGTTTCACAATTTACCGTTCGAAAAGCTATATAAAATACTAGCTGGTTACCCGGGCTTCGCCCCGGAGGGCCTCTCGCCCCTTTGTAGACATTTGTGCATAGAATTTTAAATTCGACGACAACTTTTTTGTATTGTACAATCATTAGGAATGTCAAAAATAACAATTAGTTAAGAAAAAACTCGATCCGTAAAGCCAAAATTAATTATTAGTCTGCGTATAGCACTATGGTACTCACTATGGTACACCTAAGCCCTTTTTATGATAAGTAAACTAATAAAACAACTCCGCCGCGTGTGCCTTACGTCGCGCGTGCCGGTCCCAAGCCCGGAAAAAGGAGGAGGGTGAACGGCTAGTAAATGGGTCTTGGTGGCGGTACCCAGGCCGAATGAGTACTGCCATTAAATACCAAGCAACGCCCAAGTCACCACGTGGTGATGATACTAGCAAATCCTACCCCTAGTGGGATGGGTGAAGGCGAGTCTCCGGCGCCGTAAAACCGGAACCCCTTGGCTAAGGAATGGTAACCCCGACAGAAGGGTCCCTGGTCCTCCAGGTTGGAAGTTGGACGATAGGCTGATAACCTACCTCCGTCAAAAAACTACTATTAGCAGACAGGAGAAGAGGCCTCGGATCGGATGGAAGAAACAAAGACGAAACTGGCTACGATTAAGGAACAACGAGATGAACTTTGCAACATGGAATGTTAGAAGTCTTTATAGACCAACAGCTTTTAGAGAATTATTGGACGTACTAGAAGAACACAAAGTGGACCTATGTGCAATACAAGAAATCAGATGGCCGAATGACGGCATATTGAGAAAGAAATCTGGTACCCTATTCTACAGCGGCAGTTCCAGCAGAGGAAACCTGTTTGGAACAGGTATCTTCGTCAACAAAAAACTGTGCGATAAAGTAACTGATTTCGTAAACATCAGCCCTAGATTATGTAAAATACGCCTCAATCTACAGCCACATAGCATCACAATCATCTCTGCCCACGCCCCAACGGAGGACAAGGAGGACGAGGAGAAAATCGAGTTCTATGAAGAATTAGAAAAGCGCTTGACCACTCACCCCAATTTGATATGAAGATCATACTGGGAGACTTCAATGGTAAAATCGGCCAGGAAAGAGTCCATTTCCCTACCATCGGAAGACACAGCCTGCACAATACATCTAATGAAAATGGAGAATATCTCATCAATTTTGCTACCTCGAAAGGTATGATTATATCCAGCACTTGGTTCCCACACAAACGAATACATAAAGGAACGTGGAAATCCCCAGATGGTAAGACAACAAACCAGATCGATCACGTACTGGTCGATAAAAGATACGCGAGCCACATCTTAGATGTACGCACAAAAAGGGGCCCAAACATCGACTCAGACCACTTCTTGGTAATGGCCAAAGTTAGAGCCAAAATAATACATAGACGCAAGAGGGAAACAACGACACAGCTGAAAACTTGGAATAACGAAAATTTAAGAAATGAAATAAGGAAAGAGTATGAAAAGCTGATGGAGACCAAACTGCAGGGCGCCAACTGGCAAGAAGAAACTGATACGGACAACCTATGGAGCACCCTAAGAAATGGCATACACGAAGTCGCCAAAGTGATATTGGGAGAGAGACCGACTGTGCGCCGTGATCAGTGGTTTGACGGAGAATGTGCAGAAATTATAAGGAGGAAAAATGCCGCAAGACTCAAAACCCTAAACTGTAACACTAGAAACCGTAGAGAAGAATACAACAATACGAGAAAGGAAGCCAAAAAACTTCTTAGACAAAAGAAAAGGCAGTATCTGGCAGAGAAGATAAAGATAATTGAGGCCGAAAAGATAACAAACAATCCTAGGAAATTTTATAGGGAAATCAGGGACAGTAGACAGACGTACAACCCACAGTGCAAATTTGTGAGAACAGCTAAGGGAGAACTAATTACAAGTCACGAAGGAATAACCAAACGATGGAAAGAATACTTCGAGAATACCTTCGCCCCGAATGAAAGGATACCAGAATTAAGAGAGCCAAGAGACACAAACGATATCAACCCACATACACTGGAACTGGAGCAAGATCCGACTACGGATGCAAATACCGTAATGGAGATCGACATTGGCGAGGTAAAAAATGCCATTGCCGCTTTAAAAAATAACAAAGCCCCCGGCATCGACTCTATTACGGGAGAAATGCTGAAATATGCAGGCAACACAACCGCCCTAGTACTGCATAAATTAATCACAAACATCTGGAGACACAAAGATACACTACCGGAGGACTGGGCTACTGGCCTGATCAATCCTGTACCCAAAAAAGGCGACCTGACTTACTGTAGTAATTACAGAGCAATTACACTATTAAGTACCGCCTACAAACTAACTACGTATATTATACGTAAGAAACTAGAAAAGACCTATGAAGAAGTCCTAGGTGATTACCAGTGCGGGTTCAGGAAAGACAGGTCAACCACAGATCAACTCTTTACCGTGAGGCACCTCCTAGAGAAACTCTGGGAACATAATATTACCTCCTACCATCTGTTCATAGACTTCAAAACAGCGTACGATAGCTTAGATCGCAGTGCAATGTGGGAAGCTTTAGTAGAATTGAAGGTCCCAAATGATCTGATACAAATGTGCAAATTAGTTACCGAAAATGCAAGAGGGAGAGTCAAGGTTAACGGGAGAATCTCGGAACCCCTACGAATAGGAAAAGGAGTCAAACAGGGAGACGGACTAGCACCCCTATTATTTAACCTGGTACTGGAAGCAGTCATCAGAAGAGCAGGGGTCAACAGGTCAGCCACGCTAATAAACCAAAGCTCCCAAGTCTTAGGATACGCAGACGACCTCGACATCGCCGGTCGCAGCCTAAAGGCAATTAGAGAAACTTTTGATGCAGTAGAAAGAGAGGCCAAAAAAGTAGGCCTAATGATAAACGAAGAAAAAACCAAACTCCTGATAGTCTCTAGAAACCACACTGCCCAAAAAAGAATTGGACCAAGCCTAGAAATCGGCGACTACAAATTTGAAGTCGTAAACCAATTCAAATATCTCGGCTCAATTATAACATCTGATAATGCCGAAACAACGGAAATTAACCAAAGAATAGGCAATGCCAATAGAGCCTATTTTGGACTCACGCGACTACTAAGATCAAAGGACGTGTCCAGAGCCACAAAAACAACCATCTATAAAACATTGATAAGACCCATAATCACATATGGCTCGGAAGGCTGGACCTTGAAAGCAGGCGATGCCGAGAAACTGGCGAGATTGGAGAGAAAAATTTTGAGAAGAATATTTGGCGCAACCAGAACAGGAGCGAATGAATACAGAAGGAAAAGAAACACGGAACTATATCAACTTTACAATGACATAGATATTATCTCTCATATCAAAATCGGCAGACTAAGATGGCTGGGGCACATGAATAGGATGGAAACTAACAATCCGTGTAAGAAAATTTTCGAAAACCATATCGACAACAAAAGACCGAGGGGCAGACCGAGAAACCGCTGGTGGTGCGAGGTGAGGGGCGACATCAGTCGACTTGGCATACATAATTGGAGGACAAGATCCAGGAATAGAGAGGAATGGAGGACAATTCTCACTGAGGCTAAGGACATTTTTAGGACTGTAACGCCGTAGAAGAAGAAGAAGAAACTAATAAAACATTTTTGTTTATTATAGTGCACTGCCACTATGTTAACGTCATTTTACACTACAATGTATCGTCCCCAAGATAAAGGTAAATACAGCTCATGGTAAAAAAAATTTTTCTTTTTACTATTTAATGTATTCTACAGGTTAATAACATTTTTTATTAGACCCTGGGATGAATCTTGCGGACACACATCAATTTTCTCGGCATTTTAAAGTAGAGCTGTTTAGAGAAATACGAGTATTCATAATATTTATAATCTCGGTACAGAGATCTTATATTATTGTTTAATTGTTTTACTGTATATAGACAATATTTTAATAATTGAAGGTTTATTGTGACCATGTCAAAAAGAACAGATTATTTAAGTGATCATCTGAGTTTTAAAAAGTAAAAAATCTGTGAGCTCGCATAAAAAGTTGTTTTATCTGCAATTATCCAAAAAATCTAAGACGTGCTACTCCGGCATCGAAAAAGAATGTATTTATAGAGAAAGCAACTTTTATGCAAGTTCACGGATTTTTAATAGACTTTTAACTTTTTAGGCCTCGGAAAATCACTTGAATCATCTGTTCTCTTTGACATAGTCACAATTAAACTTCTGTTATTTAAATATTGTCTACAATAAAACAATTTGAATAAATCTTGAATATAACGCTCCCGATTCCTTCAAAATTTTAAAATTTGGTGTATTTTGGGTCGTAAAAAAAATTCTGAGAAGAAAAATCGTCGTCTATGTTCCGTTTGTTTATAATTAATATTTAAAATATCACGATGTCGGTAAGTGTAAAGAAATAATAATTGAAACGCTAATTTATGGAAAAATTAATAATAAGGCAATAGTGTTAAAGCAGACAACAATTTGTGCATTTGGTTAAAGCAGAGAATACTTATTCTGTATTTCTACTATTTTCTGCTTTAATCAAGATTATAATTTTAAGATATATAATTATGTGGAAGTAATAGGAGGAAATAACATAGAATAGAAGAATAGAACTATTTATTCTGCCCTTTTTGCGGGGTACAGAAGGACTCCCGCTCCTTTTACAAAAAACAAAAAAAAACAAAACAAACAAAAACAAAAAGAAAGAACAAAAAAACCACGCCTGTTTCTCTTTCCTTTTCTCTCCCTTCTCTGAAACTCCCTTCCTCTTTGCCCTCAACATCTCCGCTCTCTTACAATTCTTCTACGCTTATCGCCCATGTCCTCCGCATTCACATTATCTCGCTCGCCATGCCGCGCATTTTTTTCTCTCTCTAGCGCATAATCTATTAACCTTCTCTCCTTTTCCTCGCGCCGAGTTCCGATAGGAGGAAATAACATATAATATTATCTAATTATATTCGTAATTTATCATTTTCTTATACTGACATCGTGATATTTTAAATATTAATTATAGACAAATAGAACATGAGCGTCAATTTTCCTTCTCAGAATCTTTTTTACGACCCAAAATACACCAAATTTTAAAATTTTTAAGAAATTGGAAAAGGGGCGTTATATTCAAGATTTACCTAAATTACAATTTTAAACAATAAGCAAAACCCGTTCGTAATTACCCCAGCTACGATTCGGCATCGCTCCGCGTGCGGCGGGTAACTCCCAATGGCAAGGTTTTACTTTTTGTTTAAAATTTTAGTTTATGTTGATAATCTATAAATATTAATTATTGTAATTTAAAGCCAAATAACTGGAGTATCATTTAAAATAAAGACTTTTATAATTGACAAATAATCGTCGGCTTTATTTAACTTTTCCCTTAGATGTTCGCAATTCTTCGACCCTACCCTTAAAATTATGTTTGTTAATAAATTTATTGTGGAATAAAGAACCAAATGTTATTTGTTTAAAAGTAATTGTTGAGCTGAGTATAAGAACCGAAAGAAAAATACATTATAGGAATTAATTTACAGGAGATACGAAGGGTTCTATAAATTACCCCTGAATCTAGATTTTCCTCTTTAGAGGTTGATTAGGGCAAAATCCTGATTTATGTTTTTAAGCATTTGTATGGGTAATCTTTGTAAGCAAAAATCAAGTTAATATCTTATCGGGCCTAAGAAATATTTACGAATCTCTGAAAACACATTTTACCCCTTTTCACCCCCTTAAGGGTCGAGTTTTTAAAAATCCCTTCTTAGTAGGTGCTTACGTCATAAAAGGAATACACTCCCCGAATTTCATGTTTCTAGGTTCAGGGGTTTGGGCTGGGCGTTGATGAGTCAGTCAGTCAGTCGGGACATTTGTTTTTATGTGTATATATAGATAGATAATAAATATATTTTATTCTTAATTAGATTTAATTCAAGTCTAGATTCATTTGTATATTGCAGCCGGTACAAATTCCAAATATGTATTACATCATTGCAAAGTAATCTTAAACTAAAAAAAAATTATTAAATATTAAATGAGAATTTATTAAGTATTTAAAGTAATTTATTTAATTCACATTATTATTACAATGTATTTTAATGCCATTGTATCTAGTTTTTTACGTAATTTTAAAATAAATAATCACAAAATTAATAATCACCAATGTGACCACAAAATGCGCCTTTAGAGGTTGATTAGGGCAAAATCCTGAAATATGTTTTTAAGCATTTGTATGGGTGACCTTCGTAAGAGAATACCAAGTCAATATCTCATCGGGCCTAAGAGATATTGACGAATCCGTGAAAATATTGTAGATTTTAACTCTTTTCACACACCCTTAAGGGTCGAATTTCTAAAAACACCTTAGTGGGTGCTTACGTCATGAGAGGAATACACTCCCGGAATTTCATGTTTCTAGGTTCAGAGGTTTGGGCTGGGCGTTGATGAGTCAGTCAGGACATTTGTCAAGACCTCACCGACAAACTTTGAGGAATGATAGGTCACACAGAGAGGATCATTTTTTGTTAAGAAACATATGGTCGCTGACGCGACCTTAAGGAGTTATGCATCCGAAAAGTCAGATCGCCGGTAAAATGTTTTAAACAAATAAAATTTATTTTTTCTTGCATGTTTTGAAAATTTACAATAATAGTGATTGTCCAACTCTGTCGAGTATGACAGGGTTGTTTCGGATTTGTTGAAACGCAGCGTTTATTCGGTCAATTAGTTCCGCTCTGTTGTCAACTGGGGTGACGTACACGATACTCTTAACATACCCCCACAGAAAATAATCAAGGGGCGTTAAATCAGGTGAGCGCGGTGGCCACGCAACAGGTCCCGCTCTTCCTATCCAATGTTCCCCGAATTTGGCGGTTAAGTGTGCGCGCACATCAATGCTGAAGTGTGGTGGGGCTCCATCATGCTGGAACCACATGTTCCTGCGCACAGCAAGCGGTACATCCTCGAGCAGTTCCGGAAGTGTGTTCTGCAGGAACTGTAGATAATCTGCTCCATTTAAACGTGGTGGCAAAATAACAGGTCCTATCAGATGATTACCAATAATTCCAGCCCATATGTTGACGGAAAACTGTTGTTGGTGAGCTCTAACAAAAATCGTATGTGGGTTCTCATAGTCCCAAATGTGACTATCCCTGTTGTTAAAGTATCCGGTCCGCGTGAAGCAGGCCTCGTCTGTGAACAAGACGTACGTGGGAAAAGCAGGATCAGTGACACTTTGATGAAGAAACCACTGTACAAATTGCATACGAGGTGCAAAGTCGTTCGGTCCTAGTGCCTGCACCTTCTGGAGGTGGTACACATGTAGGTCGTACTCATGTAATACTCTCCAAACTGACATGCGACTTGTGCCCATATCGTGCGCCACAGCACGCGTGCTAGCTGAAGGTTCATTGCTGAATCTTTCGATCACATTGTCTTCAAAATCAGATGTCCTCACATCACGCCTTCCCCCGCCAACATGCTGAGGACGAAGATTCCCCGTCTCTCGAAGGCGTTGATGAATTTGAGCAAAGGTACTGTGGTGTGGATGTCTTCTGTTAGGAAACCGCTGCTCGTAGATGCGACGAGCTTCTCTTCTATTTCCCCTAGCCTCACCGTAACACATTATCATGTCAGTCAGCTCAGCGAATTCGTAATTCATGCTTGATTGATTGATAACAAACTCACAGAACAACAACAAACCTACGACGTAGGTTAGGTTAGGTTGTAGGTATAGAAAGACTAGTATTAATACTATGTCGGTTCTAAGCCGGGAGCTCCGAGGGGGGAGCGGGGCGGGGGAGACTCGAGGGGCGAGGGGGCTGATGTCACACGGGGAGGGGGACTTTTTATGCGTCAGGGCCAAGGGGTTCAGGGGGGGGGGTATCACCTACGTACACGTACTGTACTGCAGGACTGCGTTCCGATTCCCCACCCGGGTGCACTCCCTCTCTTTCTATCTCACTCTTCTGAGAGTTAATTACATTAAATTTTCTTTGTGCAAAACATTTTACCGGAGATCTGACTTTTCGGATGCATAGCTCCTTAAGGACGCGTCAGCGACCATATGTTCCTTAACAAAAAATGATCCTCCCTGTGTGGCCTATCATTCCTCAAAGTTTGTCGGTGAGGTCCTGGGACACCCTGTATAAAATATACTAAATTTGTTTCAATATAGAAGACAAACGCAGCACTAGCGGTATGTCTTCAGAAACAGAAAACAAGGTAGTTTATCAATCTTTTTTTGTTGTGATCTTTTTATAAAACATTTTTCAATAAACTGTTTTATTTTATTAGGTTCATCTTGGGAGTGGTTTCTATTGCGCACAAGCTGGCTTCACAGCAATGGAAACAGCAAAAAATGATTGTGATTGGACTGTTGCTTTTCTTGTTGGAGTTTTCGGTGAATATGCTAAATTAATGAGGGTTTATCCTCGAAAGCCGGGATTAAAAAAGTTTCCGCTTGGATTCTTAATGCTAGCGCAAAGTAAATATACAATTGTTACAAAATAGTACAATATGTTCTCTTTTTATTTTTATAATAATTATTAATTTTTTCGTTTATTTTGTAGATTTGTATAGACAGCGATTGAAAGACGTCAAATATGATAAAGGTGACATTGATGAAGCAGTCAAATCACTACCAGCTTACCTCGCAGATCGAGCGTTAGATCTTCAAGGAGGAAGAAATATAGCCTCTCGTGTAAAACGCTCTAAAAAATCTAACAATGATAATTATATATCGAAGAAGAAGTCAGTTCTAATTTCAGATTTTACTAAAACTATTAAGAAAGCTATTATTTTATAATTACCTTGCAGGAAATTGTATAGTTATTTATTTTCGTGATGTAATTGATAAAATTTTTTATGTTCTTTATCTTAGACAGAAGGAAGCAATAGAATCTGCAGTTCCATCTGCAGTTTTAACTGCTACAGCTCCAACTTCAACTGTTCCATTGACTTCACAAAGCCCATCGAACGTAAAAGAGAAAGCTTAGGAAACTTTAACATGCCATTCTAGTTCAAAGTAATAATATAAAGCATATTTTAGTGTTTGTACTTTTTAAATTAATGTATTGTTTTATTTTTTGTCTTATTGCTCTTTTTTTTCTTTTTCAGACATATAACCAAGATATCCACTATATGCCATATACATTTAACAAATGTAACAAATATGGAGAATAAAAATAATTTGAAAAATATTTTAAATATAAATATATAAATATTTTCATGTAACATTGTCTGCCTTTATTTGTAAGGAGGCGTTATCAAAATGTAAGTAATTCCAGAATTTATATATCAGTCGAGTGCCATATTAACTGCTTCAATATCATTTATTTCTATATTAATGACAATGAATAGAATAATCTGAAATACCTACATATTTTTACAATTATAATTCTGCAATATTTATATCGTATAATGCATTGCAATATTTATATTATATATATTGTTTTTTATATGTACGAATGTAATACGAGCTTTACATTCTTGGAGATAATGTAATTTGAAAAATTGGGTATGCTAATATATTATAATGAACACAGTTTTATTTCAATTACAATTATTTACTCTAATAAATAGACATATAATCAAGTCAGGTAAAATTATGTTAATAAGTGTCAAACTCATACGTGATAAGTAATATAATAATGTGATATATTGCCGAATGATAATCATGAAAAAATGTACAAGTATTTTTTAGATTACTAGTTTTAGAAAGGAATAGTTTCAATCATTATTTTAATTTAGACTCAAATTATATTAAGCAATTAATGTGACATTCAACTAGAACTAGAATATACAGTCTGCATCCATTTAAATTTTAAAATTTCTTACGTTTCGATAACGTCTCCATTACTCTTCGTTCACGTTCGCCAGAGAGCTCGACGACGCTCCGTTCACGTTCGCCGGCGGCCTCGACAACGCTCCGTTCACGTTCGTTTGGATTTGGAGAGTAAATCGAGTGTAAGAGAAGTGTAACGGAAGTGTAAGCGAAGCCTGTAAGAAGCGAAAATTGGAACATCGGAGCGTAAAGAAAGCGACATCTAAACGTTAAGAAAGCGTTAATCGAGCGTTGTGGAACTCTTCGGCAAGCGCGGTTCCACAACGCTCGATTAACGCTTTTTTAACGTTTAGATGTCGCTTTCTTTACGCTCCGATGTTCCAATTTTCGCTTCTTACAGGCTTCGCTTACACTTCCGTTACACTTCTCTTACACTCGACTTACTCTCCAATTTACGCTTTACTGACGTTTCTTTTACGTTTTATTTTCACCAGGGCACGTTTCACCCGTCCATCGAGCCGCCTAGGAGTCGGCAAAAGGTCCTCCCTCGTCACGACGAGAGAGCGATGGCGGGTTCAGTCCACAGCAAGCGGTGGCCTGCGGAGAGCTTCTACAAGTGTCTCTTTCTGCACGTGTCGGGAGCCTTTACAAAAGTTTCTCCCCACAAGTGCTATAACGGTTGTTTCTTAAAATGAATAAAGACTCTGTTCACGACTTACGAAAGTGTATCGCTCCCTCCACTTATCACAAAGTCCACATCCTTGCAATGGGTTTTCGTGTGTTTCAAACAATATCAATTGTTGTCGAATCAACTAATTTCATTAACTTTAAAAATTGACTAGTTTATTTTTTTAATAATAACTAACATTAAATGACTGAAGATAAGTATTGATTTTTTAAATCAAACCATAATAGGATCTCACCCTATTTTTAATAAAAGAATTAGTTAAATCAATTAACATTAAATTGTCAATACAAATTATTATACTATCATTATAATATTATTTTATCCCACAAATAATACCACTTTACTGACTGCCAATAATTATAACTACCACTAGATGTCTTTAGAACAAAATCAAACATGAAGCGACCTTCATCATCCACTCCTACTTCCAAATTTAGTGGATCTAGTGGATTCCAGCCGATAGTCATTAATATACCATCAAGTCTATCTAGGACTGAGGGACGTGACTCGAATACTACGCAATGTAATATTAGAGAGAAGGATCTCTCTGGTAATATAGATTTGCATGAAAGTATGTCAAGTAGTAAGTATTTTGGATGAAGATGTTTTAGTAAGCGCTTTTCAATGTTCTTAGTCATTCTTTACTCATTTTTCAACAGATGACAGCTGCTTCTTATCACTGCCAGTAGAATGGCCAGTACTGCCAGTACCACAGCCAGTATCACAGCTAATACCACAACCAGTATCACAGCAATCAGCAAATGAAATCCATACTTCTGACACTGATGATTGTGTTCCTTTGTCTCCTATAGCAAGAGGAGTACTGAAAGAAGTACCTTCTAACAAGCAAACTTCTTCGCAACAGAAGTTCAAACGAACCAATAACAATGAAAAAAAAGTTCCAGAGCCAGATCAGTTCTCCAAGAAAAAGAAGACGGAATTAGATAATTTTTTGAATTTAAGTGCTTTGTCAATGGAGAAAATGGTCTCGCGTGTTGAAGATGTCTTTGCACGCAAATGTGCTATACAAGTTTCCTCTAATCTTGTTGATAAAGAAGCATCAGCCATGTTAGAATGCATTTCTGTTGCTCTAAAGAAAGTTAAGCCTGAGAAACAATTGCCTTGTATGATAAAAATTTTGGAAGTAATTAACCTCTTTTGTAGTGAGCAGTGATTAGATTGTTTTTTCGTCAACATTGTGATATAATGTTAGCGAGAGACCAATAATATCCGTTCTTCTAAGTTCTTCTGTGTTTATTTTTTTCAGTTATATTATCTGCATATACATATAAATGTGATATGTGTGATTAAATGTTTATTATTATTAAGTAATATTATAAAGTAAATTAGATTTTTGTGCCAAAAATTTTTTTAATGTGCGTTCTCTTTTTTTAAAATGTAATTTGTGTACGAGTTTTTGTTTAGCACAAATGTGATATTATTTTTATTTTTTAAGAAATATAATACTGACGTTTTTATTTGACGCATATAATTTATGTCACATTTTATAAGTCATTTATAATACACATGTATGTACTTATATAGGAAGAACTAATTGCAATAAGAAATGTACCAATTAATAGGGGTCCTATATACAGGGTGATTCAGAATAAGTATATTGTCCCGAAAATCTCACATTCTTGACGCGATTCTAAGACGATTTTTCCTCTACAAAAAATTTCCCCGAAGCTTAGGTTTTGAATTACTATTTTTTTAAATTTTTTAAATTTAAAAATTTTTTTAATTTTTTAAAAATAAAACCAGTAAAATTTATAAGCAGTACACCCGGAACTACGAGTTATTAAAGTAAATAATTACCTTATCACATGTACAGGAGGTAGGCCTAGGCAAGGGCGGCGCGACTCACTGACATTCGCTGTCGCGAGCGCTTATGTGAGACCAAGTGAGGCACCTGCTGCGATCAGCTGATTGTTGCACACTTCTTTTTCTCTCTCATTTACTCAATCACTCGTCACTTACTCACTCACGTGTCACTTCGTTTATCTCAATGGAAAAACCGTAACACACGCTGCAGCGCAACTCACAACAAACGCGTTATCACGCCATGTATCAAGAGACACGGTAACGGCCGATAGTGTCTCGCGCCAAGTACACGCGGAGCGAGACCACCCCGTAACTCTTTTACGCGACGTGACGAGTTGCGATTTACTTGGCAAGCAGTCGACCGATTTTTGGTTATGTTATTGTTGTGCTGCACTCGGTGACCTTGGTATGCACTCCGGTGTACTCCCTCCAGCTCTCCGCACGCAGGGCGAGTGCACACCGAGGTCACCGAGTGCAACGCAACAATAACATAACCAAAAATCGGTCGACTGCTTGCCAAGTAAATCGCAACTCGTCACGTCGCGTAAAAAAGTTACGGGGTGGTCTCGCTCCGCGTGTACTTGGCGCGAGACACTATCGGCCGTTACCGTGTCTCTTGACACATGGCGTGATAACGCGTTTGTTGTGTGTTGCGCTACCGCGTGTGTTACGATTCTTCCTTCGAGATGAACAAAGTGAAACGTGAGTAAGTAAGTGACGAGTGATTAAGTAAATAAGAGAAAGAAAGAAGTGTGCAACAATCAGCTGATCGCAGCAGGTGCCTCACTTGGCCTCACATAAGCGCTCGCGACAGTAAATTTCAGTGAGTCGAGCCGCCTTTGCCTAGGCCTACCTCCTGTACATGCGATAAAGTAATTATTTACTTTAATAACTCATAGTTCCGGGTATACTGCTTATAAATTTTGCTGGTTTTATTTTTAAAAAATTAAAAAATTTTTTAATTTTAAAAATTTAAAAAAATGCTAACTCAAAACCTAAGCTTCAGGGAAATTTTTTGTAGAGGAAAAATCGTCTTAGAATCGCGTCAAGAATGTGAGATTTTCGGGACAATATACTTATTCTGAATCACCCTGTATTTGTTATCTTTTTTCTGTACACTCTAAAGATGGATTACAAGCAATGTTCGGCGTATCGCCTTGTACATATGTCTGATTAATTGTCTGTGTTTAATTTGGATTATGATTGCTTGTTTGATTTCGATTAGTGCCGATTGGCACATTTAGTTATTAATTGCATATTGGATTTAGTTGTTAATTGTTAATATTCGCGTGACGTCGGTGGATCGCGATCGGGACAATCTTGTGAATCATGCGACTCACCAATTGGTGCTGCCATCGTTGATCCACCGACGGCAGCGATTACCCCCAAAAAGGGGAGCAAGTACTCGCTCGCGGCACGTTTCAGGACCGCGAGCACTCAATCATCGTCAAACTCTCATCGTAAAACCGCACGAAGTTTCGGACGTCCGACCGCGATCTTCCCCCCACTCTTGGGGACCGATCTTTCGCCTGCCTCGCCTGCTTGCACTTTTGCCTGCTTTGTGCCTGCCTTTTGTGCCTGCTTGCCGCCCCGCGGATCCTGCTGCATCCGCCTGCACGCTGGACAGGCAGAATCTGACCACCAGGGGACGGAGCGGGGGACAGGACGAGAATCGGCGGAGCCTACCGGGAGACGACGGGCGCCCAAGCGGTGAGTCGCTTCTCGCTTTCGTTGCATGCGCATTTTGTTTTGCCAATTAGTCGTGAGGGGAATTATAATTACCCCCCCTCTGGTCCTTCGAGTATAGAAAATCTCGCCCCCCGGGGATAGCGTTAAGACCCCCCCGCACATTGGTCCTTCGAGCCGGATATTCGCGTTAGTGAAATACCGCCGACCTCTCGCTTATTTCGCTTTCGTAATATCGTTATAATTTCGTCTTGCTTGTAATCGCGAATTGCAATAACGCGTGGCGTGTTAATTTTCTAGTCTCGCGCGTGATATCTCTCGTCCGCAATTCTCTAGTTTCGCTTCGCGACGAGAATGTTCGCGCGAACTTATCGTTGTTGTAACACGTGCCATTGTCGTTATCTGCATTAGTCGCGCATTTGCAATTGTCGCGGTAATTATTCAAATAATAATTATCCGAACATAATACCCGAAATATTCAAATCTAGAATATTCTCGGGCAAGCCATACGTTTCGCCTAGCTGTCGGCGGCCTTGACGCTCGGTCGCGAGCCGGGCCGCGCGTACACAGTTTTATTTTGGTGCGACTCGAAAACATATTATTCCGAACGTCGGAATTCTTATAACATATTTGCCATCGATCGAGTACTGTTTGCCGGCGCTGGTTCCGGACATTGAACATTTAGCGCTCTTGTAAATGTTCGAATATAATCGTTGTCGTACTAAG
This sequence comes from Leptothorax acervorum, assembly GCA_035220615.1. Classification (NCBI taxonomy): domain Eukaryota; kingdom Metazoa; phylum Arthropoda; class Insecta; order Hymenoptera; family Formicidae; genus Leptothorax; species Leptothorax acervorum. Next base: position 51,745 of record JASTWQ010000556.1, read on the forward strand.
CGCTTATGTCGTATAGTTGCTCGCGTCGTATAGCTTACGTCGTATAGTTGCTCGAGTCGTATATCTTATGTCGTATAGTTGCTCAAGTCGTATATCTTATGTCGTATAGTTGCTCGCGTCGTATAGCTCATGTCGTATAGTTGCTCGCGTCGTATACCGTTGTCGTAGGTAAACACTGGTGACGTAGATTGTGTTCGCGTCGTATGCCGTAGTCGTAGTGTCATATACCACGTGTCGTAGCGCCGCGCGCTACACATCCTGTGTCGTATACCGCGTGTCGTAGCGCCGTTCGCGACACATCGTCGTGTCGTATACCTCGTGTCGTGGCGCCGCGCGTGACACATCCACGTGTCGTAGACCGCGCGTCGTAGCGCCGCCCGTAACGCATCCTCGCGTCACATACCGCGTGTCGTGAGACCGCACGCAGCACAGTCTCGCGTCGTATACCCCTAGTCGTAACCGGGTTATTGATGCATCTATACTGCTATTATTCTTAGGTCATATTATTGAAAGTATATTCTCGCAACCATCTTCCTGTAATTAATCTTTCGTTATTGGATAGCTGTCGGGCCTTGAATCTCATTTGCTTTGGGTTGTGGTTGTCGTTCCATTATGTCTACTCCCACTAGAAACAAACGCGAGTTGTGCGTCCGGAGGATGCGGGAGGTGCACGAGCTTTCCGTGCAGGCGCTGACCGACGTGGGTTTTAGGGCCACATTTTTGATCCGTTTCGCGAGCGTGTCGAAGACCGCGGATGACTTCGAAGCTCTGCACCTCAAAATTATACAGGATACCCCGGACGCCGATTATGATACCGAGGATGCGGTCCGGAAGAAATTCGACAAAATGCTTTGGACCGTGAGGGAGCGGTATCATGCGCTCGCTCCCGTCTCGCAGACGACCACCGTGTCCCCTCAGGCCCCGGTTCAGGCGTCGTCAATCCGACTGCCTAAAATCTCGCTCCCGCAATTCTCGGGAGACCTCGCTCTTTGGCCCTCGTTCATCGCGTTATATAACACCGCCATTCACGAGAATCGAAACATCTCCTCCATGGAAAAGTATCAGTATCTGTTGGCCTCGCTATCAGGAGAGGCGCTTAAAGTAGTAAGAAACCTACCGTTATCCGCGGAAAATTATTCGATCGCTTATGACTCGTTAATCGCTAGATATCAGAATAAGCGCAAGATGGCCACGCAATATTGGCGTTCGTTTGTACACGCCAAGCCGTTGCAGACGGACTCAGCGGAAGCCTTGCGCGCATTATTGGACGCGTTCGTCGAAAACACGAGACCGTTGCAGCTGATACAATACCCGGTCGAATCGTAGGACTTCATGCTATTTAACCATTTATTGGAGAAGCTCACCCCCACTCTACGGGAAAAATTCGAAGCCGGCCACATGACAGTGGAATCGCCGAGTTACGACCAACTCATAAAATTCCTAACAAATTATTGCACGGTCCTCGCGTCCGTATCGGATTCCGCGCCGAAGCCAACCAAAGCGAGATCACAGAGTCAACTATCGAAAGGAACCGCATCGGCCTCCGCGCTTTCAACTCAAACCGCTGCATGCCCGGTCTGTAGGGAGCAGCATCTCGTATTTAAGTGTCTTCGATTCTTAAACTTATCTCCCAGGGAGAGACATTCAACGGCAAAAAACGCGAACTTGTGTCTGAACTGCCTCCGCGCGGGTCATGGCGTTAACAACTGCCCGTCGACGTGGGTGTGTCAATTGTGTAAGGCCAAACATCATACGCTCTTGCACTTTGAACGAGGTTCGAGCACGACGAGTACCCCTACGGCTGCCGGAGCCTCCTCTGAGTCGGAAGCGGAAGGGAGTTCGTCGCCGCAAGGGATTGAGCCTCTCGTCACCATGACTAGCGTGGTAAAATCGAACGCGATCGTATTGTTGTCAACGGTGCAGGCCGAGGCTCTCGACGTACACGGAAGTTCCTTCACTGTCCGTATTCTGCTGGACAGTGCGAGTCAGTTAAACTTTATTTCGGAAGATTGCATGTGACAGGGCGGTTTTGGGCGAATCAAGCGTCACACTATAGTCCTGGCGGTAAACGACACTAAGGCGGCTGCCACTCGAGGCAGTACCTCATTCGTGATTTGGGCGCGGGGCATCAGCGGCGCTCGCATCCCAATAGAGGCTACGATTCTTCCACGTATCTCCGCCCAATTGCCTAGTAGTCGGATAGAACAAAGAGCGTGGGAACATTTAGAGGGACTGGAGCTTGCTGATCCGCAGTATCATCGGCCTGGCCCCATCGATATCTTGCTTGGCGCGGATATCTTTACGTCTCTACTCCGAGATGGCCGCCGTGTAGGGAAAAGGGGCGAACCAGACGCCTTCAATTCTGTATTCGGCTGGGTTCTTGTCGGCTCGGTGTCAACACAGGCCCCTCAACCCACACATTCGTTTCTGACTCTTGACTCTCTAGACGAATCTCTTAGCCGATTTTGGCAATTGGACGAGATTCCTGCGGCCCCGCTATATTCGCAGGAAGACAAGCGTTGCGAGGAATTATTTCGCGGACCACGCGTCGCGATGTATCGGGTCGCTTTGTAGTATCGTATCCTTTCGTGAAGGATAACCCTCGCTTTGTCGGTACGCGACAGATAGCCTTGAATAGATTTCGCGCTCTGGAACGTCGCTTTAAGTCGGATGCAGAGTTTAAAATAAATTATAGTAAGTTTATGCAGGATTATTTAGACAATGGCCATATGAAATTGATCAAGCAGCCGTTCCCGGTGGACGGATCTGTGTTCTATCTACCCCACCATGGGGTATTCAAATCCGACAGCGCAACCACGAAATTGCGTGTCGTGTTTGACGCGTCGGCCAAGGATCTGAATGGCGTCTCGTTAAATCAAATGTTGCGATCCGGCCCTAAATTACAGCCAGACATAGTCGTAGTATTAGTGAGATTCCGGATCGGTCCCGTGGCGCTTACCGCGGACGTCAAGCAGATGTTCCTCCAGATCTTGGTTGAACTCTTTCAGTGCAATTATCAACGAATAGTGTGGCGTTTTTCAGAGAACGACCCCATCTCAGATTATTTACTGCTGACCGTTACCTTCGGATTGACGTGCTCGCCGTACCTGGCGATCGCTTGCTTATTGAAACTAGCGGCGGAGGGCAAAATAAGTTACCCATTGGCCGCGGCCGTCTTGGAAAAGTGTGTCTATGTCGACGATGTAGTAGCAAGCGTCGAGTCGGTAGAAAAGGCCCGTGAGCTTCGGCGGCAGTTACAAGCCTTGCTTAAAACCGCGGGTTTCGAACTGAGGAAATGGGCCAGCAGCCATCCGTTGGTCTTAGCTGATCTCGATCCGGAGCTCTGTAGCCAGTCGTTGTTATCGTTCGAATCACCTGAAGATCAGTTTCTTAAGGTTCTCGGCCTTCGCTGGTATTCTCAATCGGACAGCTTTGGCTTTCAGGTCAATCCGTTGGACAGAGCCTGCACCAAACGCACCATTCTCTCCGAATTAGCTAGAATCTTTGACCCATTGGGGTTTTTGACGCCGCTTACATTCGCGGCTAAGCAATTGATCCAGCAGCTCTGGATTCTCAAATTGGAATGGGACGAGAGGCCCCCTTCGGAGATATGTTCTGGGTGGGAAAAATACAAGTCGGAACTCCCCGCGCTAACCTCCGTTCGCATACCTCGTACTATCGCAGCGGACAACGTAGTCCGGCGAGAAATCCACGGATTTTGCGACGCGAGCGAGCAAGGCTACGGAGCCGTCGTGTATATTAGGATCGTTACCGAAAACGACGTCGTGATTCGAATGCTTAGCGCTAAATCAAAGGTGACCCCGCTTAAGGCCGTCACTCTGCCGAGACTCGAGCTGTGCGCGGCGGTTCTGCTTTCAAAATTGCTAGAATATATCGGAGGCATCCTCCGGTCTGAGGTCGCGATCGACGCAACATACGCCTGGTCAGATTCAGAGGTCGCCCTCGCCTGGATACGCTCCGCTCCACACCGTTGGAAAACGTTCGTGCGTAATCGCGTCGCCCGCATCCAGTCCAACCCGGATATCTCTTGCTGGAAACATGTCGACACTAAGTCTAACCCAGCCGACTGTTGCTCAAGGAACTTGTTCCCGCAGGAGTTAGTGGACCACCCGATCTGGTGGACTGGCCCCGCGTGGCTAATTAAATTTGAAGCTTCTCCAGAAACGATATCGGAAGTCGATAATCTTCCTGAAGAGGAGGAAAAATCACGCGTCTTTGTCTCCGCGAATCCTGATACCGTGAACTCTGGCGCTGTTATTGACTCGCTTCTCGATCGCTTCTCGTCATTAGATAAATTAGTTAGAGTATTTGCTTACTGTTTGCGTTTCGTCAACCGACTTAAATCAGATTCGTTCCCTAAAACTTTAGTTGTAGATCAAATTGAATTCCATTCGACTTTACTATATCTCGTTAGATTTGTTCAATCTTGTTGCTTCGCAGAGGATCTCGACAGACTAAAGCACAAGCAGAAGTGCTCGAAACCTCTTCGAAAACTCGCGCCCTTCTTGGATGCGCGCAGAGTTCTCAGGGTGGGCGGTAGACTGACCCATTCCGCGATTCCGTATGAAGCCAAGCACCCGGCACTGTTACCGAACAGACATAGGCTCACGGAACTCATAATCGAGCGCATCGTCTACACTTGCATCCGGGGCGCCGAGCGCTACAATATATCCTATCGGAAAATTTCTGGATTCAGGGAGCCCAACAGGCCATTAAACGTTGTCTGTCGCGATGCTATCAATGCTTTCGGGCGAACCCTCGTACTATGCAACCGCCCATGGCGGACCTGCCTCTAGATCGCGTGCGCCAGGCTAAGCCCTTTTCAATCGCCGGAGTCGATTATGCCGGGCCATTCTTAATTTATCATCGTCGTTCTCGCGGAGCGACCGCGTTTAAGGCCTACGTTTGCCTGTTTGTTTGTTTTGCCACGAAGGCAGTTCACTTGGAACTCGCATTCTCTCTATCCACCGAATCGTTCCTGTCGGCTCTGAGGCGCTTCATTGCTAGGCGTGGCCGCTGTTCGCGGATGTATAGCGATTGCGGCACGAACTTTGTCGGAGCTCATCGGGAGCTCATCAGTTGCATGCAAGCCGCCTCGGAACGAGAACAGATTCGATGGTCGTTTAACCCTCCCTCTGCGCCACACTTCGGTGGCCTTTGGGAGGCCGGGGTCAAATCTATGAAGACCCATTTAAAACGCGTCGTGGGAGCGCAGATCCTCACCGTAGAGGAATTCGGCACTCTTATAACGCAAATAGAGGCCATCCTAAACTCCCGGCCTCTGTGCCCTACTAGCTCCGATCCTAATGACCTCGAGGTGCTCTCGCCGGGGCATTTCCTCACCTTGGAGCCCCTCGTAGCGGTTCCGTATCCGGACCTGGAGCCAGTGCCGATAGGTAGGCTTGATCGATGGCAACTGGTGCAACACTTGCACCAACAATTTTGGAAGCGTTGGCATGAGGAGTATTTGCACACTCTGCAGCAGCGACCGAAATGGTTAAAGTCATTGCCTGATCCGGTGCAAAAGGACACGCTGGTCCTATTGAAAAATGAAAACGCTCCTCCCCTTCAGTGGAAGCGAGGGCGAATAACGGAGCTGCACCCGGGCCGCGACGGCATTTCTCGAGTCGCCACAGTGAGGACAGCGGATGGCCCTCTTACTCGTCCTCTGGTGAAATTGTGTCCCTTGCCGATGGACAATTCACCAGAGGACGACCAATAAAGCATAGAAAATACGTCGTATTATGGTGGGCGGTATGTTCGGCGTATCGCCTTGTACATATGTCTGATTAATTGTCTGTGTTTAATTTGGATTATGATTGCTTGTTTGATTTCGATTAGTGCCGATTGGCACATTTAATTATTAATTGCATATTGGATTTAGTTGTTAATTGTTAATATTCGCGTGACGTCGGTGGATCGCGATCGGGAAAATCTTGTGAATCATGCGACTCACCAATTGGTGCTGCCATCGTTGATCCACCGACGGCAGAGATTACCCCCAAAAAGGGGAGCAAGTACTCGCTCGCGGCACGTTTCAGGACCGCGAGCACTCACTCATCGTCAAACTCTCATCGTACAACCGCACGAAGTTTCGGACGTCCGACCGCGATCTTCCCCCCACTCTTGGGGACCGATCTTTCGCCTGCCTCGCCTGCTTGCACTTTTGCCTGCTTTGTGCCGCGCTTTTGTGCCTGCTTTGTGCCTGCCTTTTGTGCCTGCTTGCCGCCCCGCGGATCCTGCTGCATCCGCCTGCACGCTGGACCGGCAGAATCTGACCACTAGGGGACGGAGCGGGGGACAGGACGAGAATCGGCGGAGCCTACCGGGAGACGACGGGCGCCCAAGCGGTAAGTCGCTTCTCGCTTTCGTTGCATGCGCATTTTGTTTTGCCAATTAGTCGTGAGGGGAATTATAATTACCCCCCCCTCTGGTCCTTCGAGTATAGAAAATCTCGCCCCCCGGGGATAGCGTTAAGACCCCCCCGCACAAGCAAGCTATTCAACTTATAGCCGAAAGCGAAGGGAGAGAAATACATAGTTTTTGTATGGTATTTATTGCTTTTTATTTTACACCTTGATATAAATCATGATATTAAAACAAATTATTTACAAATGTAAGTAAAAAACATATTAGTAACTTAATTTCAAATCCAGAGATAATATAAAAAATACAGTTATTATACTGTTACATACATTTATATCTGACGCTGAGTAGTAGAATATTACATTTCTTTATAAATTGATAACATCAATACAGACATTACATAAAGTTACATATTCAAAGAATATATAAAGAATTTTTTTTATATTACTTGACACTAAATATTACTGAACATTAAATATTATTTAATATACTATAATATATTACTTAACACACTAAAATGAGCAGCATATATAATTAACACTGAGAAAAATAGTACAACATCACATTTGTACACATGTCTTTCATATGGATTTACACAAGCAAGCAAGTTCCAAAGTCAGATCAATCCTTCAAGAAAAAGAAGACGGAATTAGATAATATCTTTAATTCAAATAACACATTAATGGAGAAAATAGTCTCACGTGTAGAAGATAGCTTGGCACACAAATCTCCTATACAGGTTTTCCTTAATCTTTTTGATAAATAAGTAGCAGCCATATGAGAATACATTTCTGTTGCTGTAAAAAAAGTAAAGTCTGAGAAACAATTTTCTTGTATAATAAAAATTTGGAAGTAATTCACTTGTTTTGAATTGAGCAGTAATTACATTATTTTCCAAGAATTATAGAACTGATGTTTTTAATAGCATATTTGAACATTCAAACAAGAACAGTTTATACTTACTTTATTTACGTTTTTCAGTATACTAATATTTGACTATAGGCCGAATAGCTTGCTTGTGTAAATCCATGCTTAGAGTGTAAGTCAAAATATTGTGCATCTACCCTTTACCGTCAGATATTGAGCCTGTAAAACAGGATTTCTATTAATAAAATAAGATTAATACAATAAGACTAATGAAATAAAATATCGCTATTTGGATAGGATTAATATGTGTACATACATACCATAGTCACCAATATCTTTCTATTTAAAGACATAATTTGCATCACAGAAGACAAATATTTATATAGGACCCCTAATAATTGGTACATTCCTTAGTGCATATTCATATTGCCACTGAACCTCGCCGTCTTCAGTAAGAAAGTAATCCCTTAGTTTGTCTCTTTGAGTAATAGCTGCCCGAGCAGGGTTGTTTCCTCCGAACCTGCCAAATCGTTGCAGCATACCTTGGTGTGAAGCTTTAGCTCTCCATGCTCCATTTTCCAATGCCTCACCATTCGGCCCATCTCCATCAACAAGGCCTGCATTCTGATACGTACGTTGTATAGGCAGTACGTCAGTCTCACTTTCCAGAAGGAAATTGTGCAGGCAAACGATGGCCATGACAATTACCTCCACAGTCTCCAACTTACATCTTGTTAAGTAGAGACCTCGTAGATATCTCGCGAGAAGAGGAGGGGCGATACTCAAATAACGAACACGAAATAGAATTTGTTTGAATCAATTTATTCGGCAGAACTACTCGGTGGAATACCAGCATTCGCTGCTGGGACAAGGGAAAATTGCCGAAAAACCTTGTCAGTATTCGATACAAATAGTACACATAATACAGAAATTATGATACTACAGGTGAAAAGGCAAGAATACAATAATACCAAGTATAAAAGCAAAATACACGTAAATATTGGTGAATACTCACGATATGATCAAGAAACAATAGAATAGATAAATCTCTTTCAATCTTATAGGCATTGTTTAATACTAATATCACTCGAAATAAAGTTATAGATGTAAATAAGTAAAGTAAAAGTTGAATCAGTAATATTTAAACCAAAGAAAATAATAGTGAAGTTGACTTAAGAATATCTCAGGATCATTGGCAAATAAAGATATAAAGCAAAGTAATTACACTTGGCATCACTCAGTTTGAGCAGCCAGAATTAATAATGAATAAATCACACAATAGTAATAATAACTCTAGAGTATCCCGAGAATTATGGCAAATATCACACATGAGGAAATTCACATGATAGAATAAAGTCTTCCGCAACGCAGTGAATTAATCACACAACTAATCTTCACTCAAATGAAAGTGTATCACAAATATCATAAAGGATGTATCTCGCAAGAATAATACGTAAAATGTGCACAATGAAAGTAAATCTTGTAAAGCTAGAATATACTACAAAGAATGAAATAAACAAATAGAGAGATTATAATCTATCTCGCTGAGAATTGCTATAAATATTTAATAATAGCTGCGAATCCGAATGCGGGTTTTATGAATGTAAACACAAACGAAAAGTACGTATCAATTTAAGAAAAGACTAATGGCCGTAAGGTAGTAGGCGATATGAGCAGCTACAACTCGATGTAATCCCAATTTCAGCACGAGTTTTGCGGAACTGTGTTACGTGGTAACAATCGTAAGGAAGCGTGACCGCTCACGCTCGAACGTGTGCTCGGCTCGAGTTTGCGACAAGAAGAGAGTCTGCCGTCGCCGCATCGCGCACGCAGCCGAACGGCGCGACGTAAACAAAAGTCGGTCCTCCTCGTGCGTTTTCGGAAAATCAATAAATTGATCGCGCTCGACTATACACGGTGTCTCCTCGCGTCGAGCGATCGAACATCGAATTGCGACGGCCAGCCACGACCGCGATACTTAAACTCTAAACACATCTTATGGAATTTTGTAGAATGGCCCATTTTGAAACAAGAATGCCGAAAGCATTCTCAACACACCCTATTAGAAGAAGATCTTGGGATATTCAGAGCCACCTTATAAGCAGAGCATAACAAACTCTCAACAGTTTTAAGATAAGAACGAGCAGCGCTAATATACCACATAGAACCCCATTCACAAATAGCTCCAATGGTAGCATTAATGAAGTTAATCGCAAGAATGGGGCTAATACCCCAAGATCTTCCAGCAAGCCATTTCAAAATATTCACAAAGGTGAAAGATTTAGTACGCAGGGAAGAGATATGATTCTTCCATCTAAGACCACTATCCATAACCAAACCCAAATACTTGATAGTAAGGCTAAGAGGTACGCTACCGCCAGGTAATTCCAATCTGTCAGGAAGGGTCAGAGATCTTTTACGATGAAAAACAATGAATTGTGTTTTCGAGAGAGAAACAGACAGATCCAATCCATTCAACCACTCCTCCACCTGAATGAAAGTCGACCTCAAACAAGAAATAATATTAACCAATAGATCATCCGAACACAGAATCGCAATATCATCAGCATATTGTAATAAAACTACATTATGAGGAATATGCAGTAGAATATCTTTAACGTATAGATTAAATAACATCGGGCTCAAAACTGACCCTTGGGGTAAGCCTTTTTGCAAAAGCCTGCTACCAAACGAAACACCCGACTCGTAAAAAAACGCAGATCTAGGAGAAAGGAAGTTCATGAAAAAACTGTTATACCCAGAAGGAATCCAAAGTTTATTTATCAGACTAAATAGAGTGCACGGATTAACATTATCGTAAGCAGCTTTTATATCTAAAAAGAGAGCACCCGTCATAGAACGTCGAGCAAAAGTTTTATAAACCTCCAAATTGATAAGAGCCAGGCAATCATCACACGATTTACCCCTTCTGAATCCAAATTGACAATTGGGCAAAAGCATCTCCAACTCAATAAACTTCTCGAATCGCCCCTTAATCATTTTTTCAAATGTTTTCAAAACATTAGAAGCCAAGGAAATAGGCCTAAAATCCACCTTATTAGGTTTAGGGATAAGCACAACATCAAAACGACGCCACTGAGAGGGATACGACCCGTCGCGAATAATTAAATTAAAAATATCCAAAAGCCTAGATCTAGCAGATTCAGGAAGCAATTTCAAAAGATGGTAGCCAATAAGATCCGGACCAGGGGAACTAGAACTTCTGGAAGAGGCAATAGCTACGTTCAATTCATATAGAGAGAATTCGTCGTCGAATAAAGAGGAAAACGGAATATCAGAAATATTTTCAAACTGATTAGAAGCCCAAGGGGGTGAAAAATTATCAATAAATTCGAGAATACCTTTAAATTTACTACTTGAAGGAGGATTATTTGATTTGAAAAATACAGAATTTTTAAAAGAATTGATCGTTTTCCAAAAAAATTTAATATTAAAATTTTCATTTAGGTCATTAACAAAATTTACAAAATTCTCTCTTTTTCTTCGACGAATAGTCTTTCTAGCTATATCAGAACTTTTCTTGTATAAATCAGCATTCTCCTTAGAAAAGCGAGCAAAACAATTCTTAAAAGATCTTTTCCTATTAGCAATAGCCTCCTCACATTCAGAATCCCCCCAAGGTTTACGGATACGTTTTTTAAATTTAGGTTTATAAGATTTACAAGTCTGAGAATTTTGATCAAAGTAACGGATATGACCTGAAGCCTCAAAAATTGATGCACCAGATTTAAGGGCACAATCTATAACAGAGGAAGACCATAGGTCGTAAGCGTGATCTCCAGAGAGACATCCAAGAGTAAAACCTTCCATAGATGTATTAATTAACTCACAAAAGTAATCCTTGTTCATCTTAGTCAAGCACATTCTCGGTCTTTTATTAGGATCGACAGAATAAACATCAGAAGAGAACTGAATGTAAATTTGAAAGTGATCACTGCCAAAAGGTTCTTCAGAGATAGACCAAGAACGTTCATGACATAATGAGTTAGAGATAAAGGTGAAATCAGGACAACTCTCAAAACTCGAGCCATCAGAAATTCTCGTAGGATCCCCGTTATTAAAAAGAACAAGATCATAGCATGAAATTGCCTCCAGAAGAGAAACACCATCCCTATTATTCTTAGAGGAACCCCAAGTCTCATGATGGGAATTGAAGTCCCCGCAAAAAACAATAGCTCCCGAATCAGAGGCATCCGTAACTCGAGAAATAAAATTATTCCAACAGACTTGGTTGATAAATATATCCGGAGGCTTATAAACCGACACAACTAAAATCCTATGAACAGATACCTTGCTATTAAAGAGAGAAATGCATGTGAATTCAATCCCTGGGTTACCAGGAAAATCAATTATTATAGAGATAGGATCCAACTCAAGTCGACATAAAATGGCGGTACCACCACCAATAAAATCATTAGGTCTGTCACTTCTAAAAGAATAGAAATCGCTAAAAGAAAAATAAGATTTCTCATGAAGCCAAGTCTCCTGTAAACACACTACGTCGAATTCATTAACCATGTTCGAAAACTCAAGGAATTTTCCCGTAATGCCCCTACAATTCCACTGCATAATCCTCATAGTAAATAATTAAGCTTAATGAAGTTTGCTAAATAAGATGCGCAAATATTGCGACACCGTATGAGCCCTTATGTGCTCGGATTTTTCACTATTATACAGCATTCGAATATCATTAAGTATAATATCAGGGGCCGGATATAAACCGGACAGCGAAGGCAAAACATATCCATAAATCAGATCCGAGGAAGAAGATTCAATTTGGAGGTCCATAGCCCCCCCAGGTACAGACCCTTCACCAGAAGGGCGAATAGTAGCTTCCAAATCAGAAGGAGGAGGAGGCAACAAATCAGATCTGTCGCTAACACTAATCGAGCGTCTAGCTCTCTTATTCTTACGATTGGAGCGGATAGAAGATGACTTACCCTCCACAATATCAGAAGGAACAAATTTAAGCCAAGCATAATAAGCTTGGGATCTAAATTCGATGATGGCCTGTTGAGAAGACACTATGCCCCTAGACTTAACCAACCTCCTCGCTTGAGAGAAGGAAGAATTCGTATAAGCCATAACGGTATTAATTATCAAATGTGTAGAATAAGTAGGACAAGAAACGTCAGACGAACTATGTTCACCCTTACAGTTAACGCAGCAAGGAGCTGAACCACAAGATTCAGACTCCAGGTGTGACACACTTCTCACACAGAGGTTTACCCCTGCAAGCAGCCGCAGAATGACCCCATCTATGACAGGTCAAACAATTACGTACCTTATTAACGAAGGGAAAAACCTTACACTTGACTTTCCAAATGTAAACAAATTCCGGAAGGAGATTAGATGCAAAGGAAACTTTAATCGAAAAAGAGTCCTTGATTTCGTTACTTATTCTATCACGATACTTCATCCTCTCAAGAGAGAGAATTTTAACCGGACCGTCAGGCCAAGAAATACCATCCATAATCTCCTCGATGGAAAGATGAGTATTTACGTTTCTGATAACACCGGTTCTAAACAGCTTGTAATTAGGAATATAGGCATACAAACCCAAGGGAAGGAGATTCTCAGTTTCAACAAACAAATTAGCTTCCGAGTAATCTTCAAACTCAACTTTAATTAAATTTTTGCCAAGTCTTTGCATGGTATTGATATTAAATTTACTACATAACAGTTTTCCAATTTTCATAGGGTGAGCATTGCCATTATTATCAGAAACGTTTGAAGCACTCTCAATATGAACCGGAAAAGGAGCAAGAATACTATCTGAATATCTATTCCCCAACTGAGATTGAATATATTGAAGTCTATGAAAAAACGGATTATCAGTAACCGGAACAGAATCACCTGCCGACAGAGACCCCACACTATTATCTTTCCTAAGTCGCTTGGCAGAGTTACCATTATTATCCTCTTTAGGAGAGGAAGAAGAAGAACGGTTTCCTCGATTCCCGCTCTTAGTCATTTTAATTATCCCAAGAAAAATTAATACAAAAAGATTACTGAGTAATGAAAAAGGGGGGTGTAGTATAATATTCAAATAAGAAATCTACATGTAATATAAATGAAAGAGAAATAATATTATCAAAATAAGAAAGATGATTCAGAAACGCGAAGGAAATACTCAAGTAATATTCTCGAATAATACATATGGTCAAGAATACACAAGGGAAAAACAACCCGCAGCTGGAAAACAAGCAAAAACTAATAGGCAAACAGGTCGAACGAAAACACGCAGATCAAAATAACGAATTTGAAGGCACGAAACAAATAAGGCATATAATTCGCGGCAAATAGTATTAATATTAAACCATTCAGCTGCAAGGAAAAGTATAATTAAACCATAAATAATCAAGCACACAAGTACAATATAATGCAATAAATATATAACGGCCTGCCGTTTTGTATATCGAACTTCGGACTTAGCTCGCCGGATCAGGGTTCGATGGTAGGCCCAGAAACAATAATTAGAATGTTAGTTAACACGCACACAGATGTTTATTCGTTATTACGGTTTTACATGGATGTGCCAGTGCACACGGTGCCGTATTACAATGAGTATTAACGCACGCGGCGCGGGGGTTACGCGAGGACGGACGCGCTATTTACAATAGGTGCAAGTGCACATGACTTTGACATTTATTACAATAAGTATTATACGCTCGGACGCCAGACGCGGTATATAAAATAGTGCGGGTGCACACGACGTGGTATCTCATACGGAGACGGACGCGATATATACAGTGTATGCGAGCGTACACGGTGCGGTCTTTACACGGTGCGGGTGCACACGACGCGGTATTACGATATGCATTTAGCGTACGCGGCGCGGTGGTTATATGAGGATGGACACGCTATTTACAATGTAGGGTGCACACGGTTTCGACATTTAGAATAATACGTAAAAGACGTAAGACGCGGTATACACAAGTAGTACGGATGCACGCGGCGCGGTACCTGATACGGAGACGGACGCGTTAGTTTACCGGGTGCGCGAGTGCACGCGATGCGCGATTTTCCCTGGACGCGCGTGGATACGAATGCCAGGAACGGTCGGTCCGGTGCAGGCGGGCCGGCCGTTGGGTTCGGGAATCCGGAGCTTCTGGCGACAAGATTCGCTTGTCACGAGGCCGAGCTCCCTCGACCCCGCTTTACCGTTGCAACCGGGACTTTAGTTCGGGGAGTTCGGACGACAACCAAGAGCTCTTGGTCGAGGCTCAGATCTCTGGACCCCGTTTTTAGCGTCGCCCTGGGAATCGAGGATAGGTAGTCTTTTCTCGAGAACAGCGGAACCGATGCCGAGCTCGAGATGGAGAAAAAGGTCTCGTTTCGCCGAAACGCCGATCTTTTATACCCCTCCGGAGCGGTATCGGTGGGAGGCCGGTTCCCTCTCCCCCGTGCGAACCGCGCGGCGGTCGGAGCGGGGCGAGACTCCGCGCTCTCGCGCTCGGCGGCGCTCGGCTCCCGTCGACGTTCGTCGGCGTTCGACGGGGCTCCGAAGGGGTATCGGTGCTGCGAGCCGATAATTGCTTGCGCACACGATATCTTTGGGCAATTAAAAGAAAGGTGGGCGCACCGCGCCCTATCTTCGCCCGACGGGTGATCGGTCGGGCGGTATCCGGCGGGTGTTAGCCGGGAGACGATGCATTTATAGGGTGCATCGTTACACCACTCCCCCTCTTAGAAGTGCCTGAATCTAGAGGCACATGCTGGCCGATCGATGGAGCCGGTTGGTTTCAGGACCCCTCAGGTCGATCTCGCTTGCGTCTTTTCCTTGATCCATCTGACGGATCCGTCGCCGTTAAAACGAATGTGCCAGCGACGTGATCCGAGCCGGGGTTTATATTCCCGCGAGACGTGGCGGGCAAAATGCGGCACCTCCACGGTGACCCCGGGCCCGACCTCGATCTGACTGGGTGGTGGCGGCAGTGGTCCCATCACTCGTGACGGGTTGAGTGTCGGCCACGGGCGCCTGGATGTCTCGGCCGGCGATCGGGTGCGTCGAGGCGGTGGTGGTGGCGGCGTTTCCAGGAGCCAAGCCTGCTTCGCCCTGTTGGCTGCGTCGGACCGCTGGATGATCGTGCCGACCCGCGGCACTGTTTTCGGCCGTGCCGGTCCGGTTGGTGGTGGCGGCGGCGGCAGCGTCGTCTCGGGCCCTCCCCGATACAGGGTGGCCCACCCTTGCTCGATCCCGGGATTGGCCGGATCGTATTCCTCGGCTTCCTCGCCGAGGATTGTCGCGATTTCTTTCAAGATGTCTCTTGACGTTGTCGACGTGTCGTCCGTCATGGTTCCCGTCGTTCTGCCGGTTCGTTCGCTTGTGTCTCGGTACGCCGGGTGACATCGTGTTCGTATTTATTCGTCGAATAACAATACTAGAGGTCGCGTAACAATGTTTATCCCGCGGTCGGTTTGGTTTTCGATATGCTGTTTGCGGAGGCTCGCTTATTTGAACGGTTGCCGCGGACGGCTCGAGCGAGCTCCCCCCGCCAAGGTCTAGATCGTGCGCGGCGGGTGTCGGTTCGGCAGGGGCGCGTTTAAGATCTTGTACGTGCACGTGGCGGTAATATTTTCCCGAGCGGTTACGGAGATCGACGATTACTGGCGAGATTATGCGGCGAATCTCCAGCGGGCCGATAAACTTGGGAGCGAGTTTCGCGTTAAATGCCGCTTCTTTGTTTGACAACGGCCGATCCCGCTTCCAGACCCATTCCCCGATACGCGGTCTCCATTCCCTACGGCGGAGATTGTAATGCTTCTCCTGGTGCTGGAATGCGCGAGCCAACTGGACCTTCACTAGGTCGTACGCCTCTGTCAGGCGGCGATGCACGGTCGACGGTGGGACCGGGTCGCCGTGCGGCGCGCTTTCCCCGGGGCGGCGTAATTCGCGGCCGTGATTTAAAAACGCCGGAGTGTAGCCAGTTGCGTCGTGCGTCGCAGTGTTATACGCGAATTGAATTTCCGATAGGTGCTCGTCCCATGCCTTGTGCTTTTTCGCGTACTGTGCGATCATGGTCTTTATTACGCGGTTAGTACGTTCCACGGGGTTACAATGGGGCGCGTATGCCGGTGTGAAGCGTTGGCGAATCCCGCAGTCGGCTAGTAATTTGGCGAGCTGTTTGGATTTTAACTGCGTGCCGTTGTCCGATAGGAGCTCGTCCGGGCACCCGTGTCGGAGGATAACGGCCTCGGTTACGTTTTTTACGATCGCTGTCGCGGTGGCTCGACGTAATGCTCGGAGCTCGACCCATTTAGTAAATCGGTCCTGCATGTTGAGAAGCCAGATGTGACCGGCGGCGGACCGCGGAAGCGGACCGACGAGGTCGATAGAGACCTGCTGCCACGGATGGTCGAGAGCGGTCGGATGCAATTGTCCGGCTGGTTTTTCCTGGGCGACCTTGTGCGCTAGGCACGTCGGGCATTCGCGTACGTATCGGGCGATATCGCGGAACATTCCGGGCCAGTAATATCGTTGTGCGATTCGCGCGATTGTTTTTGCAATTCCCAGATGGCCGGCGGTGGGCGCGTCATGGTACCGTTCGAGGAGCAGGGCTCGTTGGTCCTTCGGTACGCATTCCTTCCATTGATCGCCCGCCGCGGTATCCTTGAAATCGAGCGTATGCAGTACGTGTTTCCACAACCGGCCGTGGTCTACTCGTAAGTCGGGTACCTCGTGAGGCGTATTATTCGCTGCGTGCCACATACGCGTATACCACGGGCATTTTGCTTTCGTGACGCCGAGAATTTCGGGTTGCCGGGACAACGCGTCAGCCACCTTGTTGAGCGTTCCTTTGCGGTACTTGACCTCGAAATCGTATTGCTGCAATTCGAAGGACCACCGCCCCAGCCGACCGGACGGAGACTCTAATTTTTGCAGCCATTTAAGTGACTGGTGATCCGTGACCACCGTGAACCGGTACCCCTCGAGATATCCGCGCATTCGACGAATTCCCCATACGACCGCCAGGCACTCCAATTCGGTTGCGCTGTAATTCCGCTCGGCGTTATTCAGGGTGCGACTTGCGTACGCGATAACGCGCTCCCCCTCGGGAAAGTATTGCGTCAGCACGGCCCCTAGGCCGGTGGTGCTGGCGTCGGTTTGTAGGTGAAACTGTCGCGTAAAGTCTGGACACGCGAGCACCGGTGCGGTCGTCAAGACTTTTTTGAGCGCTTCGAATGCGTTCTGCTCGGTTTCCCCCCAGAGCCACCGGGCTCGCTTGCGCGTCAGAGCGGTGAGCGGCGTGGCTAGGGTGGCGAAATCTTTGATAAAGCGACGATACCAGGACGCGACTCCGAGAAATTGTCGCACCTGGCGGACGTTCTGCGGGGCCGGCCAGTTAGCGACGGCGTTAATTTTTTCGGGGTCGGTTCGGATTCCGTTGCGATCGACAATATGGCCAAGGTACTTAATCCGCTCGACGCAAAATCGACATTTCTCGGGATTGATGCGGAGGTGTGCTTCGCGGAGCCGGCGGAACACCTCACGCATAATCCGTAGATGTTCTTCGAATGTCGTGCTAATGATGACAATATCGTCGAGATATACAAACACATGCGGTTCTAACTCGGGGCCTAAAATGGTGTCGAGCAAACGCTGAAACGTGGCCGGCGCTGAATGCAGTCCAAACGGCATGACCTTGAACTGCATCAACCCTTTGCCCGGAACAGTGAACGCGGTCACGGGTCGGCTCTCCGGCGCGAGGGGTACCTGCCAATAACCGTTCTTTAAGTCGAGAGTAGTCAGGTATCGGGCCCCCCGTAATTTGTCTAACGTCGCGGTGATCTGGGGCAGCGGGTACGCGTCCTTCTCGGTTACCTCGTTGACCCGGCGGAAATCGATACAGAACCGCGGTTTTCCGTCCTTTTTCCGTACAATTACCACCGGCGAACTCCATGCGCTATGTGACGGTTCGATGACGCCGTCTTTTAGCATCTTGTCGACCTCCGTGTCGATAATTTCCTGCATGGCTGGATTTCGCGGTCGATATCTTTGTTTAATCGGTTGGTCAGTTTTGACACGGATAATATGCTGCGCGCGGTCGGTGGGGCCCTGCACGGTCTCGAACTTAGCTAATTCATCGGCCAGAAAACGGCGGAGGCGTTCTTTCTCCGACGGCGCGTCTTCCTCGAGCGCGTGTTCTACGGCGGCGATTTGAAATTCTGCGTCTGTCGGAGGCGGAGGCGGTATGGCGAAATCTAATTTCGCCCATAAGTCTACGCCTATCAGGATATCATAATCTAGCGTGGGCATTACTTGGAACCGGTGCCAAAACATCCGTCCCTGCATGGTAATGGGGAACGTTATTAAGCCCGGGATGGAGGTGCTCGACCCGTCGGCGAGATGCACCTGTCCGTTAACCGGTTGAATCGGGAAATCGCGTGATATTTTCTCCGCGGTTCGCGCGTTCACGAACGAGGCCTCGGATCCCGTATCGAGCAGCGCGTCGAACGGCTGTTTTGCCACCACAACGGTCAGGTGCGGACGCGGTTTATATGTTAATCGGAGGACCGGGGTGCTGCCGCTTCGTCCCCGGCCCGCACGGCATTTCCCGGCGGCGGGTGGCAATCTCTAGTAAAGACGCCATCCCTGCCGCATTGGGAGCAAAAACGCCGAGGCGGGCGTCGGCAGTCGAAACGAGTATGCCCTCGCTGTTTGCACCGCCAGCAGCATTCTCGACGGTCGTAGGCTGTGGCGGCGATCGAGGGTTTCGGTGCCGCGGCTTGTCGGTCCCGAGTCTGCTCCTCGATATACTCGAATTCTTCCGCCAGGCGCAGAATATCTCGCGTGCGCGTCACGGTGTCGCGGCGGATATACATCTGATAACGCGGGTGCATATTGCCGTATAGAGTTTCCACTTGATCGTCCTCCGCGAACCCGGTGGCCCGTCGCATCATTGTGAGCATCTCCGTCGCGAATTTTCTATATGGTTCGTCCGGCTTTTGTAGACGAGTCTGGATTTCGCGAACTAGTTTGGCGCGGTACCGGCGCGGCAAGTAGTATTCGCGAAAGTCCGTGCAAAAATCTTCCCATCCTCGCCAGTTGTGTCGGTTATTCCGGCACCAGAGGAGAGCGTCGCCCTTGAACAACTCCGGCAACCCCGTCAACAACTGCGCCCCGGAATATTGGTACGCGTCTTTAAGCTCCTCTAGCCGCTCGAGAAACGCCACGGGGTCCCTCCCGTCGAAGTGACACCCCCATTTTCTGATCTGATTCATCACCTTGGCGGGCGTCTCGCCGGAGCGGTCGCTTACAGCCGTATAAAAAATCTCGGGCGGCGTCGGCGTCGGTGGACGAGAGGTTAACGTCGGCGCGTGGAGGGTTTCCGCCGGGTGTATAGTAATCGCGGGTGCCGTCGGCGGCTGACCTCCCCCCGCGGCGGTGGGGTGCCCCATTTCTGGGTGCTCGGTCACATAATCGCTCAAACGGCGGCGCAACTCGTCGATTGAACCGTCGGTATCTAACCCGAGTGTGTTGAGCTCGTCGATGAGCTGGTTTTTCGTTAATTTGTATATCCACGATTTCGGCATAATGTGTCTTAATTATTGTTTCTCGGATCAGAACGGTCCCTGTTCGGGCGCCATATAACGGCCTGCCGTTTTGTATATCGAACTTCGGACTTAGCTCGCCGGATCAGGGTTCGATGGTAGGCCCAGAAACAATAATTAGAATGTTAGTTAACACGCACACAGATGTTTATTCGTTATTACGGTTTTACATGGATGTGCCAGTGCACACGGTGCCGTATTACAATGAGTATTAACGCACGCGGCGCGGGGGTTACGCGAGGACGGACGCGCTATTTACAATAGGTGCAAGTGCACATGACTTTGACATTTATTACAATAAGTATTATACGCTCGGACGCCAGACGCGGTATATAAAATAGTGCGGGTGCACACGACGTGGTATCTCATACGGAGACGGACGCGATATATACAGTGTATGCGAGCGTACACGGTGCGGTCTTTACACGGTGCGGGTGCACACGACGCGGTATTACGATATGCATTTAGCGTACGCGGCGCGGTGGTTATATGAGGATGGACACGCTATTTACAATGTAGGGTGCACACGGTTTCGACATTTAGAATAATACGTAAAAGACGTAAGACGCGGTATACACAAGTAGTACGGATGCACGCGGCGCGGTACCTGATACGGAGACGGACGCGTTAGTTTACCGGGTGCGCGAGTGCACGCGATGCGCGATTTTCCCTGGACGCGCGTGGATACGAATGCCAGGAACGGTCGGTCCGGTGCAGGCGGGCCGGCCGTTGGGTTCGGGAATCCGGAGCTTCTGGCGACAAGATTCGCTTGTCACGAGGCCGAGCTCCCTCGACCCCGCTTTACCGTTGCAACCGGGACTTTAGTTCGGGGAGTTCGGACGACAACCAAGAGCTCTTGGTCGAGGCTCAGATCTCTGGACCCCGTTTTTAGCGTCGCCCTGGGAATCGAGGATAGGTAGTCTTTTCTCGAGAACAGCGGAACCGATGCCGAGCTCGAGATGGAGAAAAAGGTCTCGTTTCGCCGAAACGCCGATCTTTTATACCCCTCCGGAGCGGTATCGGTGGGAGGCCGGTTCCCTCTCCCCCGTGCGAACCGCGCGGCGGTCGGAGCGGGGCGAGACTCCGCGCTCTCGCGCTCGGCGGCGCTCGGCTCCCGTCGACGTTCGTCGGCGTTCGACGGGGCTCCGAAGGGGTATCGGTGCTGCGAGCCGATAATTGCTTGCGCACGCGATATCTTTGGGCAATTAAAAGAAAGGTGGGCGCACCGCGCCCTATCTTCGCCCGACGGGTGATCGGTCGGGCGGTATCCGGCGGGTGTTAGCCGGGAGACGATGCATTTATAGGGTGCATCGTTACAAATATTCTGAAATAATAAATAGCAAGCGAACAAATAAAATAAATACTCTATTATAAAATTAAAGATAAATAAATATCCAGAAAAATGATCAAAATAAATTTTAAATAATCAAGAATAAATTAGATGGAAAACGGAATAAGACATGTAAATAAATATATAAATAATTATAAAAATACAAAATCAGAATAGATTATAATTAACGAACTTATCAAATAAATACTATAATACAAAATAAATCCTAAATAATCAAGAATAAATTAAATAAAAAACGGAGTAAGAAATGAAGATGAAAAACTAAGTATTAAAAATACGACATCAGAAAAGAGTATAAGTATAAGTATGGAATCGGTGAATATATGAACAAATAAAAGCGAAACTATATTAACAAAATATTGTAGTATAACCAAATAAAGATTATCTGAGCCAATTAAAAGCAAAAAGAAATTCAAGGCAAAATGAAAGAACGAAAAAGTTTAAAAGAAAGGTAAGGCATGCAAATAAAAAACTGAAACAGACGTAGTTATCTCGCTCGTTAGCTCACAGAATGACCTCACAAAGCCATTAGCATTAGAACGTCCTCAGGCGAAGCGATTAAAACTCTCTTGCATTACCGTTTCCTCCAATTACGTAGAAGGCCATCCCAGTACCACGTGTAAACTTTCCAAGAGCGAAGCAGGATATATATCACAAGTGAGCCAAAAATAATGCCGTAACTAACACATCGATAAGAATTGCCAAGATGAAAAGTTATAGTATTACATTACATTACAGAAAATCGGATAATTCCGCCCGCAGAGAATATACGAAACACGTCTGACTCGAACGGTGTCTCAAGACGGAATCCACGTTGCTAGGTACAAATAATTAAGTACAAATATGCGGTTATGGCGCGCGCAGCACCTCTACCTTCCGCCATGAAAATTGTCTCATCTCTGATTGGTTACATTACTATCCTAAAGGCCCTTGCACAATGCTAGGCAACAGGCAATAGGAACAGGAAATAACCTCAAATTCGTCAATACAAACCTAAAAAATTCGAACGATATGATTGGTTGGCAACAGGCAATAGGCACAGAATTTCCAACGTGACGGAAATTCTGTGTCTATTGCCTGTGTCATCGTCTATTCTGCATAAATACAAGGTTTTTTATTTCTGTTCCTTGTTCCTATTGCCTGTTGCCTAGCATTGTGCAAGGGGCTTAAGTCGTAAGGGTGCTGTCACATGGCAGTCAGAAATTCGGAAAACGGAATCTCGGAAAAGTAACGGAGAGGGGGTCAACCAATCAGAATCATTTTGTTCACATGCATATGTTACAAGGTTGAGCTTTCGGAAAACAGTGATCTTTCTGATTTATATGTATGAGAAGAAGTGTACACTATTTTCGTGCTAAGAGTTTATTTTATTATGAATAAAAACATATCGGCGGTAAGTTATATTTAGTTATTATAATTATAGTTTTTTCAAAATACATATTGAATTAAAAGAAAATAAAATACTTTTGTAAATATAAAATTCGGTTAGATTGTTGAATAACCTATAAATTAATAACAATAAAAATAATTTTTTTTTTATTTCTAGAGGCAATTTACATGTAGTTATTGCAATTTTGTGTTGAAAGAAAATCAAATCTCATCACATTCACGTCTAAATATAATTGATAGAAATAAACAGGTGTTAGTTGCGGATGACAATAGGCATATTTCCATACAAGGTATAACAAATTTCAATTTCATTCTTCTCGTAATTGTTAATATAATTAAATGACATAATATGTTTATTATCTTTTAGATATTAAATACTGTGACAACGAAAATGATGAAGAAGCAAGTATAGAAAGAATAGAAAATGAAATAGAAGAAACAGATAGTAATACATCTTATTAAAAAAATAAACAAGAGATTGACGAAGAATTGATAAATGCTGTTCAAAAAAATCCTCCATTATATGATTATCGCATGCCATTAAAAGAACGGAGTCGACAGAAGGCAGATTTATGGAGGAAAATATCAGAAGATTTAAAAGGTAAAACTGTTATTTGTTACTATATTATATTCATTATACTTTATATTTAATTAATCATAATAAAAAAGATATATATATATATATATACATATATTACAATGTGGACAGTTTTAATTTGAGTAAATTACACGATAAAAAAAAAATTATTTTCCGTACATCCATTTCTTACAATTATAAAAAACATTCATTACAGTTTTATTGCAAATTTCGAACTTTGTGGCACCTCGTAGCATGGCAAACTTTTGCTTCCGAGAGAAATAGTACTTCACACAAATTTTTATAATAACCAGATTTTTGCATTACTCGTAGTACAATAATCACAATGCATCGGTTACTAGTAACTAATTACTGTCCAGAAATTAAGAAATACATATTTATGTGTGTGTGTATGTTATTTTAAGGAAATTATATCTTTGTATGCACATGTATCGCATGTATCTCATTTTTATGTGAACAAATTTTTGCTCACTGATTTGTCGAGAGAATTCAATATTTCCCGCATATTACCGTTGTAAAAAGTACAGTTACCAAAAAATTCTATTTCTAACAAAAATTACATTGTCTGAAATATTGGAGTAGGTCAGGGTCAAAACATGACAATTTCAGCGAGAATGCCCCATATATTGCAAAGAATTTTGCAATCTGTAAAGCCAATAACAAGATCTTCGCGATACATGCCGGTATTCGGCACGAGGGCCATATCATGTTATTGTGTTAGCTTAGCATGTTGCATGTTACCGCATACTTCCAATTCCGATACGTGGCAACACTGCAGGCTGCGACGCGCCGCGCCGCGCCGAGCGAGACAAAATATCATTCCCTCCTTCTCGCCGTCACTCAGCTGATATCGATCGAGATGCTTTGTCGGTGCGGATCTGAAGGAGTATATACGCATTGAGAAGCATGGATAATGCTACTGTAACAATTTTGGGAGCAGCCGCTGAGTATATACGTCAAATATTACGTAACACTGGTTACCCATTCAAACGTAAAGAAAAACTAAATTTAGCGTGATTCTGCGTAGTATATATGTCCGTGCGGTAACTTTCATCGAAGTTGCGTGTAGCAGTGCGGTAGAGCGTCTGACTGCTAATATGCTGGCCCGGGTTCGATCCTTGTTATCTCCACTTCTTTTTAAAAAAAATTTTTTTTTTTTTTACTATAAAGTAATAATTATTTCATTATTTTTTGAACGAAGGGGCATGTACGAAATAATTGTAATCACAAATAGTCGACGGATTGGTTTGAATCTTTTATTCTCTTCTGATTCGTATTGTGTTCAAAACGTTACATATGCGTTCCTCTATTATATCTGGTGTTCTATTGTTATACAAAAGAAATAGTAAGTGTCGACTACTTATAAAGGAAATTATTTTGAACATGCCTTTCCGTTCTGAAAAAAATGGAATAATTATTACCTTATAGTGAAAATCCTAAAATAAATTTCAAGAAAAAAAATGGAAGTAACAAGAATCGAACCCGGGCCAGCGTATTAGCAGTCAGACGTCCTACCGCACTGCTACACGCAACTTCGATATTGAGCGTTACCTCACGGGCATATATACCACGCTAAATTCAGTTTTTGATCACTTTTGAATGGCTCACCAGTATTATGTAATATTTCACGTATATACTCAGGGGCTGCCCCCCTACAAATTGTTACATTAGCATTACCTATGTTTTTCAACACGTACACTCCTTCAGATCCGCTCCGAAAAAGCAATAGCGTACTCGCTGAACTAGCGCTCTCGATCGATATCAGCTGATTGTGAGTGACAGCGAGAAGAAGGGATTGACATTATGTCTCGTTCGCTCGCTGGGCGCATCGCGGTCGAGTGAGCGAGCGAGAGAGAGATTATTATTGCCTCCCTTTCGCTGTCACTCATTGTCAACTGATACGATCCAGACTGCTATTCCAGTTAGCCTGCTAATGTTTTCTCGGCGCGGATCTGAAGGAAAGTGTACTCGTTGGGAAGCGCACACATAATGACAATTTCACAATTTGTAGGGGAGTAGCCCTTGAGTATATATGTGGAATATTATTGTCTGTTTACTTGAAAATCGTATTACGTATCTTTAGCACGCACTATGTTCATATTATGTGTTTCACTCTCATTGTCGGTATATTATACAATTTCATAATTTAATATTTCCTGAAAGACAATGGTTGTTGTCCAAAATGTCGACTTGTACGTTATTTGTATGATTGAAAAATAATTTTATACACTCAACATATTTTGTAAATTATCATTCACTGTCAAATAACTTTACGTTTAGACTTTTATATGAAACATAAAATACAGATATCGCTTCTTATAAGAAGAAGCACACGTAATTATATACTTTAAATTGTACGCACTTATGTTGACTTTGTTTTATTTCGCAAACCTATTGCGATAAAAAGCAATGTATACATTATTTAAACATTTAAAGTTGGGTATATACGATTTTCTACAAAGTACGACAATGTACAAGAGTAATCGCGGAAAGTCGATGTAAAAAGGATATTTCTCGGAAAATATTGAAAGATAATTGCAAGGATTGTACAGAATGTTTTATATGAATACTGATACACATAATTATGCATAACATATTGACAGCAAAAATCCGAGGAAAGGCAAAATGAATATGAGATGTCATATTGCACGCCCGATACACGCGGCCTACACATTCGTGTACGGCGCGTGGCCGTTACACATCCGCGCCTGTAAACAAATGAATGCGCGGTATCGTGCCTCCAGCTGGCCGGATAGCGCGCGCCTAGCCGCTACTCTCGCGTAACATCTCGCATCGTGCATGTCGCGACGTGTGATTTGTGTCGTGTGACAGCCAACGAAGATATCGATTCAAGGATCCTATTGTCATTCGTAAGTATTGCACATGTGAATTATGAAATATTATGTATATATTACATCAATTATTCATTACATAATTTTCATGTTATTTTGCTGCAGCAACATTGATCATGAAGGAAGACGACAAACATAAATACTTGACCCGTCGCCGACTTAGCCGGAAGAAATGGGCAAGAAGGTATGTTATATACTTATATGTATATTTACATAATGCGTAAAAATTATAGAAAATTATACCACAGCATTTTTTTCGCTTGCATAATGTCTGTTCGTATATGCAGGAAAAATAATAACAAGAAGAATCTAAAAATAAATAAGAAGATCATTTTCGTATTGCATTTTTCATGAAATGTGAAGTTTGAGGTAATGATAAACATTTGCCTATAAATCATTGTTTAGGAATAAGCGTTCAATTTAATATTAATTTTCAACCCGATCTCGTGCGCGCTCCGCTTGCTCCCGCGTGCCGTACGCTCAGCGTTCCGCGTGACGAGCGAGGCCGAGCCGGCCCGATCCGTCGGCGTAAACAACGCTCGGGTCGGTAGAAGACGATGATCGCCTGAGTCGACATTCCAACGTGTACTGAGACGGTTCGAATTTTGGCAATTGTAACGTGCATCTTGAGATAACGCGCCTACGCCTTTTCGTGATATCGGTTCCCTGCATTACACGCGAGGACCGTACCGGCTGTGCGGCGTGCATCTGAGTGCATCTCCACGTGCGCCTCGAACGCAGAGCGAATTCCGAGCTCTGTCGCCCGCGAACGAATCTTCGTCGCAGTGCTTCGTCTCAGTACCGTTTTTCAAGTATCGTTGTCGTCTCGGCCAGACAAAGACAAGAGTGCGTGCATTTAACCGCATCGCAAGTGCAATTTGTGATACCGCTCGCCTCTACCGCCAACATTGACATTAAACTATATCTTATATCTCAGTAATTTGGAGCCGTTATTTCAAAGTCCTTCCGCCTTAGTGTGCGAACCTTCGTCAAGGTTGTATCAGCAACCATCAACAACAAACAATCATATATAACAAGTGTTTTATAAACACTTTACATTTATATAAACTCTACTTTGTATAAAAAATGCAATGCAAAAATATTTTCTTACATTATTTCACATTTTCTTTAAAATTATTTTTTTTACATATAACAACAGAAATTATACAGGGTGATTCTAAATAACTGTATTGTCCCGCAAATGTTTCATTTCTGACGCGATTCTGAGACGGCTTTTTCTCTACCAAAAATTTTCTCGAAGCTTAGTTTTCGAGATAATTATCTTATCACGGGCCGGGTACAGGAGGTAGGCAAGGCAGGGTCGGCGTTTCTCACCGTCGCGGGCGCTTAGGTAAGGCCAGTTAGGCACCTGCTGTGATCAGCTGATCGTTACACACGAGAATACACACACATTTTTCGAGTCAGTGAACGTAAGTGACGAATTGAGTGAGTGACAGAGAAAAAGATGGAAAATGTGTCCGCATGTGTGTGTATTCTCGTGTGCAACGATCAGCTGATCGCTGCAGGCCTCACCTGGTCTCACCTAAGCGCCCGCGACGGTGAGTCGCGCCGCTCCTGCCTTGCCTACCTCGTGAGACCGTATTTTCGAGCCTGCCCTAATGATTGTCGTATGCGACTTCCTATTTCAAAAGCATTGAGTTTCGCATGCGAATTTCATGAAAACGATTCGAGAATAGGTCTCCTGTACCTGGCCCGTGATAAGGTAATTATTTCCTGAACACTAAGCTTTGGGAAAAATTGTGGTACAGAAAAAATCGTTTCACAATCGCGTCAGGAATCTGACATTTGCGGGACAATATGGTTATTTTGAATCACCTTGTATAAGAGAAAGAAATGTATGGACATGTTTAATTTGTAAATACTTCTGTATTTATATATTACATATGTCCATAAATATATACATATATATATATACAGGGTTTACCAAAAGTATGGAAACCCCTAAATATTTCGAAAACTACGCATTTTAGAAAAAAATGTTTTAGACAAAAGTTGTAGGGTTTCAAGTAACGCATTAAATAGTAATATTAGTGTGACTGCAAATAACTTTGTTAATGCCAGGTAAAAATAACTTTAAAATTTTTAAATGGAAACCCCTATTTTTAATTGCATATTCTTATAGCTTACCTCGAGAGCTTTTCAAAACACTATAATAAAGTATTTTTTTGTTAACTATTTTTCAAGTTATGGAGCTTGAAAGCTACGATACTGCCGGCATCAGCGTTACCCAAGATGTACCGCGTGGGGGTTGCACGGTCGGATTTACACTAGCAGAGTTGTAAATAACAATACTTTTGTGATTGAAGTTTTTAATTACTAATTATATTACATAATTTTAATTTAAATTGAGTTTAAGTACAAATGTTTTTTGGAATTGTAATTAAAGTCGTTCAATTACAAATAGGTACATTTTGAAATTGTATTTAAACTCGAATTTTATTACAATTAAAAAAGTTATGGCCAATCCTCTCCCCTCATTTTGGTTCCTCCTTGGGTCTTCCTATCCTATGGGGAAAGAGGGAGTGGGAGAGGGTCAGCGCGAGGGGAGGGAGAGGGAAAAGGCGATTGGAAAAAACACTGAACATCTTGGCGCTTGTATTTTATACCCTCTCGGAGTGTCGATTCAGTGGGAGAGGATCAGCGCGAGGGTGGGGGAGGGAGAGGGCGATTAGGCCATTGGACTCTTCCTAAGAGGGTCATCTCCAGTGACCCAATCGCCTTTTCCCTCTTCCTCCCCTCGCGCTGACCCTCTCCCACTCCCTCTTTCCCCATAGGATAGGAAGACCCAAGGAGGAACCAAAATGAGGGGAGAGGATTGGCCATAACTTTTTTAATTGTAATAAAATTCGAGTTTAATTACAATTTCAAAATGTACCTATTTGTAATTGAACGACTTTAATTACAATTCCAAAAAATATTTGTACTTAAACTCAATTTAAATTAAAATTATGTAATATAATTAGTAATTAAGAACTTCAATCACAAAAGTATTGTTATTTACAACTCTGCTAGTGTAAATCCGACCGTGCAACCTCCACGCGGTACATCTTGGGTAACGCTGATGCCGGCAGTATCGTAGCTTTCAAGCTTCATAACTTGAAAAATAGTTAATAAAAAAATACTTTATTATAGTGTTTTGAAAAGCTCTCGAGGTAAGCTATAAGAATATGCAATTAAAAATAGGGGTTTCCATTTAAAAATTTTAAAGTTATTTTTACCTGGCATTAACAAAGTTATTTGCAGTCACACTAATATTACTATTTAATGCGTTACTTGAAACCCTACAACTTTTGTCTAAAACATTTTTTTCTAAAATGCGTAGTTTTCGAAATATTTAGGGGTTTCCATACTTTTGGTAAACCTTGTATATATACACACACGCGTAATAATAGTCAATTTACATTTTTCAAATTTTGCAATTATAAAAAAATATTGTCTCAATTGTTCTTTGAACAAATAAATGCATTACATTACATTTTGTGCATACAATGTACTTTATTAGATATTATACTTGTTAGAATAAGTATACTTGGTATATTACCTCGATTTTACCTCTTTTTCATTATATTTGAAAATTTTGTGTATTTGTAGTATTGATTTTATTTTGCTTTATATTATGTGCAAACTAATTGCACTACAAAGTATACGTGGCGTTTTTTTGTCTTTTTGTAGACAGATAATTGCATACATTGGTTCACCAAATATTTGAGATATAATTTCATATTGCAACACTCAATTAAAATTTTGGAAATGTAGCTTTTGGCCAGCATTTTGGAATTATAAACCCCTGTGAAACGTGTACTGTCGTGGACATAATGTTTGCGACATTTATTTGTTAGGAATTTTACGAACGCGCATTTAAATTCAGGATGGTAAGTACCACTTTCGATCATATGCAATGGATTATAATAACGACACGTGTCAAATTCGGCTAATACAATGTGTATGTGCATGAACGATAAGTATTATGTGCCACGAGGAATCTGTAATAAATATAACATACAAATCATGAAATCTATCAGTGAAACACATTGCAACAACAAAAATGAAGGTTTTGAACGTGCCTCTTTGAATTAGACAAACATGACTACAGATATTGTACAATCATATATACACATATACAGAATGTATGTATATATGTATGTTTTTCCGCTATGCAAATCTACAGTTTTCAAATTAGAATAACTAAATTTGGTACACTATCTCATGATACTCTAACTTAGACCGTACAGGGTTATCTATTGATAAAATCTAGTATTTTTCAAAATCTTTCTCCAAGTGATTTATCACATTAATCTTTGTCATATAAACTTTTCAAATATATTGCACAATTTAAACAGATATAACAATAAAATATTACGAGAAGGAGCCATGTAGAAATCAAGGGACAAGTGTAGTACCATTAATTTGTAGCTGTTTAAATGTAAGGCCGAGAGAGAGTCGGTGAATATAGTTCCTTACAAGTTGTTACAATGAACGGACTGCTATCCCACTGGATCGGGTTTTAAGCGTATCGATTCATCAGATAGGTCTTTAGCCGGTTCTCCGCCGTTCGTATATCAAATTAGTGATGCTACGTCGGGTGCGAGAAGCGTACGCGTGTAAGCGAAACGACGATAAAGAGGGAACAAGGGCATCGAAGACGAGGAGAAAACATCCGTGCAGGATGTGGCTAGGGAAAGGACAGAAGAAGAAGGTACCGGAGAGAGGGTGGATCCGAGTGAAGAAGCGAGAATCGATCAATCGAGGCCGAGTGACAGGCAACCGGTGGTATCACGGGCATCGACATGGCGACAAGTGCCTCGTACACCGTTCTCAGTTACCTATACGTGCGACGAAGGACCGACTTTGTCCCGATGACGTAGCTGTAATCAAGACGCAAAAAACATACATTGTAATCCTGCGCGACGATAACTTTATATCTTTCCCGTTGCATTAAATGCACGAATAAAATAAAATATTAATTCTTTTTTCGTTCCAAACAAATTTTCTGCTTAAATGGATTAAAATAAATATACTTTTCTCTACATTGTAATCTATCTCTAACTAAGCGAGGTTTCATCAAACAAGGCGGTTGACGTAACTGAATCTGTTACATTATAATTGCATTAGATATTGCAACACGCTCTCGCGCGCGTGGTTGCTTCAAAGAAAACTCATCTATCAGCCGAAACAATATCTTATAATATAATACATAACGTACATTAGAAGGTACTCGTGCACTTGCATAAGTTAAGTCGCCAGATAAGCGCGCGAAAAAGACACCGCACTTGGGATCTTCGGGATATTGATGTGTGGAGAACGGGATTTCTGTCCGCTCAAACGCCGAAAGAAATGCGAAGGTAATACATATTAACCGCGGTAAATTAAGACCGCAATTATTCGACGGCAATTATTCCGAAATGTGATGCCGCAAAAGAACCTGTCGTTGTTTTCGTGTGCAAAGAGGCGGTTACGAGACAGACCGCGAGCAGATGGATTAATGTAAAGGCGCACGACCCTAACAAGCGAATTATCTCCGAGATATATTGTGCCGCTTCACGGATGGTTAAGTCCGCGTGAACAGCTCCTAGGAGAAAGAGAGAGAGAGAAAGAGACCATTGTCAAGTATAACGCCGTTGAGGAGAGAGTCAGAGTAGAACGAGGAAATAGAAAGTGAGAGGAAACGAGACGCAGAAAGCGAGAAAGAGTAAAAGAGGAAAGAAGAGAGAGACGAGAAAAACTCGCGGTGAAAGAAAGAGAGAAAGAATCAAAGAAATGGAAACGGGGAAAGATCAGCCGGCTCCCAAGCTGAGATGACTGCGGCTTGCCTCTTTCCGTCTCACTCCGTGCTAATGCCTTGTAAGCTCTACTAATCTGCTTACCGGTCGTCTCTCCTGATTTACCGAGATGTTTTCATTGTCTTTGCTGACTTAACAGCCAGCGGACCGTAAAGATCCTCGAACTAACTCTCTTTTCTGCGCGATCTATCTGTATCTATAAGGCGTCGATGTGCTTCTTATAAGAGGACACTCTGATTCCCCGACACGCACTGACATTTCGCTTCCAAAATTTTACCTTCTTCTTAAAAGCTTTCCTAGACAACAACCTTATCCGCGATCGCAATCATATTATAAACATCATTATGGATTAAAAATAGTCGTTTTTGCGTTTCTAGATTGTTCAGTGATAAGAAATGTCGAAGAATCTTACATTTTAAAATCGTATACTACACTTGTTAAATTCGTAGTGTCAAATTATACTCAATTTGAGACATTTTTAACCATTCCTATAAGTCGTCACTGCTCCTACTCAATATGTCGTTAATTTAACTAAAATAATGTTAATTTAACTAAACCAATGGAGTTAAGGTAATTTCGACCTACATTGTAGTTAAAGATGTTATTTAACACAAGCTCAAGGTATTGGTAAATTTCATTTTTTAGTATTTAACAGTGTATATTAAAAAATTATATTAATAAATTAAATAATAAAATAAATTTTATTACCAAATGTGGATCCATTGCACGATATATTTCGCAGTGGATCGAAGTTCTAATTGCGAAGAAAAGTCTCGCCGACGACGGTGAGTTTAGTGCTCTTCTCCACAGCGAGCTTCTCTCGAATTGTCAGAGACTGAAAGAGAAGAGCAGAGAGTTCGAAATCCGTCGTCGGCGAGCGCCGACTTTTTCTTGGAAGAATAATATTTTCTTACGATGCGGGGAGAAAGGAGGAAAGTACTCTCTCCTTTTCCCGAAACTACCGCGCGCCGATCAATCATGGTGGAAGTGAATCCGCCCGCGAGTCTACGCGGTGAATTTTTCCGCTGCACGCACCGACGAGCACGGGATTTAATGGTGGGTACACTGCATCACGAACATAAATTCC
Organism: Leptothorax acervorum; assembly: GCA_035220615.1. Taxonomy (NCBI): domain Eukaryota; kingdom Metazoa; phylum Arthropoda; class Insecta; order Hymenoptera; family Formicidae; genus Leptothorax; species Leptothorax acervorum. The sequence goes on from JASTWQ010000556.1 coordinate 84,653, forward strand.
GCGATCAAAGTGCATTACGTCGTATCGAGGCAAACTTGAAGGATTTTATGTGATTAAGTCCTTCGCCGTCACTATTCCCCACTTTTAATATTCGTTTTTAGCTCTCGCTCCTTCTAACTATTTTCGTTCCTCGAACGCGATCTTTTCTTCCGCTACAAGACCTTTCCCTTTTCCCTTCAACCAGCCTCGCTTCCTTCGCGTAACTTTTTCTACGATTCTTGCGCATCTTCCTGCATCGATTGCACTCCCTCCATTGCATCCGGGAACGCACGCCGCCTTTTCCTTTCCCGATCCGGTTGGATACAACGCGTTGGATACCAGCGCTTTATCGAGTTTCGACTCAGGCACGGACGACAAATCGTCCAAGTTTTAAGTATTTTCAGAAAGTGTCTATCCTACGAAAATATTCCCGTCGCGCGTCCTCCGTTAACGGCGGCGCGCGCAGTGCCGGCGGAACGGAGAAGGACCGAAAGAGCCGGGCCATAAAATACGTGTGCATGGATGCATTTACGAAGTCCCTAGGTCCGTGGCGACCGGGAACCGGAGAATACTGGGGGATGAGAGATGAGACCGCAGCGGCCGCGGCGTGCGGACGGCGATAGGCGGGAGCGGGACAGAAAGGAAATGCTGGCCACTCTCACGTATAGCCAAGTTGCTACCAGTTGTTTGCCCGAGGGACAAATTTATCACCGCGTCTCTCGCGCAGCGAGTTTGAGAGGTCAAAAACAAAAGTCGTATCAGCGCGATATTTCGTATCGATATCCCCCGCCCTCCCGCCATCGTTTCAACTCCCATGGGTATGTTCCCCAATTAACGTGAATTGTCCGATATTCCACTCCACTCGACTCCGGCTTGGCTCGACCCACTTCGCGTAGGAATCTTGACCAAGTTTCTCGTATCCGTAATATCGGAGGCTTCCAACCGCGAACGAGGCTCCCACTGTGAAGAATGACAAAAGTACCGCGTAACGAGCGTCGTTATTGAAGAGAATTGACGAACATTACCCACTTATTTTTTGTACATTTATTTTAGGGTGATATCTTAAATATATATTTTTGGAACAAACAATTGTTATAAAAAGAACATGAAATAATGAGAAGAAACGGTACTAATAAGATTAACAGAACTAGTTTGGAAAACGTAAAACGCTTTGTTATTTCACAATAAATTGTTTCTTTGCAGTTTGAAATTCCTTTTAGCTGGTAAAACTATCATCATAATAATTGGTTTTCAAAATAAGATTCAAATAACACGATTGCGATGTAATAAATTATCATTTGTATCTTTGGAGGTCTTTAATTAACTAAGAATATCAAGATAGGATAACATACGAGTTGACACAATGTAATATATATATAGAAAATTTTCATCCTTACTTTGTTATCATGAATTGCAACGTATAAACATTGATTGCGTCATAAACGGTCATTGGCCACTTCATATGTTATGCAAATCGATGGTAGCAGATGATTTAATAGATAAACTGAATCGCCGAGGACCACACACGATGCACGCTCGCACCCCTTTGATCGAAATTGTACGTTACGTCGCAGAGTCATTCTTTGAAGTGAATGCATATAATCGCCATGAATGATTTACGAGTTGATCGATGCCTTCGAAAATTGATTAAACTCCGAGAAATCTTAAAACTCCGAACATGCCGTCTACAGCGACCTAACGTCGACTTAAACTGCTTCATATTTGTGAACACGGCTAAGAACGAAAACTTATAACAAGACGCCATACAAAAGATAGAGGCGTAAATGTCATAAACGAATAAATGACTTTGTAACAAACGCAGCTGGTGCAATTCCTCAAATAAAACCTTTTACCGATAAGTATCTTCATCTCGTTAAAATTACATGGACGTCATTTATAGGTTTTCTTTAGTGCCGCTTTATAAAGCCAGGGCGAAGATAGGTTTAAAAGACTTTCAGGTAAAGCCCGTGACACCGAAACATCAGCTACAAGTTTCTACAAGTTTTCCCTTCAGAAGTTTTGTCTGCTTTCCTAGTATAAGAGTTATTTAGAAATATTTACACGTTTTGCTGTGCAAAAAATAAGCCAATGACAATATTCATTAGTAAAGAGAAGAAGAAATACTTAATAAAAAAATATTAATAAAATCTATGAATTATTTATCTCAAATTATGCAGAAAAAATGAGATATAGAAGCAGTAAAAAAGTAATATACCTATATAAGTAAATTTATATATCCAGAACTCTAGATACGTTTCGAAAATCAATAGAATTCGTTATGGTTTACCTATCGTATATTTTTCTCAATCGCCTTCCCTTTTTATTAAACCCGATTAGTTTCGCGTGAGGAATATCGGGCGATATATTCAAGAACTCGAAAACCTCTCCGTCTATTTTTTTTATTTTCCGCTCTATTGTGATCAGTATTCTGTTTTTAGCCACCGAATTCTAATTTTGCGAGGGCGCCAGCTAGGAAAAACTACGAAGGAAAGCGTAGGCGGGCGGCTTATTCGTTTCCCTCATCGCGTCTTGTCTCCTCCTGCTCTTCCTTGAAGATTTAGGCTATGCGTATGAATAACGACGGGAAAGAAATGAAGCCTGGCAGCCACCGTTCTTTGAATTTTACGTGGGATACCGATTTGTTGGTACACGGTGCTTTTAAGAGTCAAAAATTTATATGGCGCCTCCGCGTGGCTTATTCAGCGAAATTCTTATGGTCACCGTGCCACTATTTTTCTGGACCACATGCTCGTTTCAACACTCGCATTATTCGCCCTTGACATTTGAATATCTACCAAGTATTAATCTAAAAAATTAAAAAGAAAAGGAATAAAAGATGGACGTCGCACATTCTTATACTTTTATAAATTATAAATAATTACAATATTATTCAGATAGATATCTGCATATGTGACGAAATTGCATAACAAAAAAGCGTCGTAAAAAAAAATATCGTCTTCTATAAAACTTCTAATCTGCCCTATTTACTAACGTGACGCTTGTCACAATGGTGGATATTACAGGACAAGCAATACATGAAATCAAGCGTGACTGTCATAGATAAATTATTTCTTAATATACGTTTTTCAAATCTTATTTGTATCGCCCAATGTCCAACTGCTGTGACCTTTCTCAAGTGACCTCTGACCTTCAGCATTTGCCGAAAGACCACTGAGATTTGACCAATTTCACGAATCGCCAACGACAGACGGCGGACACTGGCGCTATCCCGCAGACGGTATTATTCGACAATGCAAAAGCTCGACAATGGCGCACAGCCAGAAATAACAGACGGTGCACTGTGCTTAGCGGTGTATAGAATATATGGACGGTGGATGGCGGTTTTAGAAGCAGGGAGGTCAGCGGGTGGAAGCTTTGGTGGTGATGGAGGAGTAAATATTCGTGATTTCCATAGATACATGTAAAAGATGGTCACTTGCATGGGTGTCGTGATTTCAATCTAAAAAAATTTTTGGTTTAATCAATCTGATTATAATGAAATAAAGTCAAGCCCAGCGTTTTTCACTTATCGTGTCGTTTTTTTCGTCGCCGTTGTTTTTCAAAGAACCATAGTTGCAGAAATTAATATGATTGCGGCGATAGACATTTCGCGAAATATGTAATTATTAATTTTGGTAATAAAAAGCATATTACACTAGAAGAAATCGTGTAGATCTACTTTAATGAAAATATCAGAGATGTTAGAGAAGGAAACATACATATATCAGGGTGTCCCAGAATATTTGGGACTTTTCTCAAAAACAGATAGAACGGACTCAACTGAGTCGAAAAGTCCTTTACCATTTTGCAATTTTCGCAATAGTTAACAAGATATTAATGATTAAAAATCGCCGTATTAGCGCGGCCTACCGCCAAATGCAAGCGCGCGGCGAGATGCGGCCGCCCACTGCCCAGCGATTGATAACCGCGGTCGACGCGCGGAAAGTTATTTACTATACAAGCGGCAATGGCTACTTACACACGAGTGGCGCGTAACGCTGGGCCTTCGTTCTGAGCTAAGATAGTTCCTCGCCTTTTTTTTAATAAAAATAAAATTGTCAAACGGCACAAAAATTTTCTGTGTGTGTACGTGTACACGCATGTATGCATGTGCACGTATGCATGTATGCAACGCACAGAAAAATATCAATTTTACTGCATAAAAAAGCGATTACTCAATTTACTTTTTTTCTTTTAGTAAGCAACGGTTATAACAAAGAATAATTTTTTGATAATAATGTTAAAATCCTACTCATCACAAATTTCAGAAAAGGTCATTATCATGTACCCGCAAAGAGAATTTATACTTCTTCTTTAAAGAATGTAAAATTATAAAATTTTATCGAAGAAAAGTTAAAATAATAAGCAAATCAAATTTTTGTTTTAATTTTATATTCTTCTATGAACTTATGAAACATTTGAAATAAGTAATATTTATTTAGTTCAAGTAATTTATAGTATGTTATTTGTATGTGTGTGTATGCATGCAAAAAAATGTTAAGTAAATATTATTTATTTTAAATAAAATTATGAGTGAATTTTAAGACTATTATTAAGAAAATATTCTTTGTAAAAATAACCATTACTTACAAGGGACATTCGGCAACTCGAAAATTCAAATAAATCTGAAACTTTGCATAATAGTAGAGTAGTAGGACCGAATAACGAAACAATTTTTTGTTGGTGCTAAAAAACGGTTCTAGAGAAACACTGCTTCGAAAAAAATCGGTTTTTCTCTTTCGAGCCGAATATCTTCGAAACTATAAGACATAGAAAAATGTTCCAAAATGGAAATTTAATGGTTTGAAAAGTACTTTGAAATAATAACAAAAAAATTTTTTATTTTATTAATTTTTAAAAATACTCTTACCACTAACCATTTTTTTCCAAAATTTTAAAAATTGTTTATCACCAAATGAAAGGTTATTTTTTTACAAATTCAACCATGTATGATAAAGTTATGTTATGAAAAACAATTTTTGAGAAATAATTACAAACGCCGCTATAAACAGTCTATCTGTGTCCGTCTATATGCGCTCGATTATTCACGCAACACTTTCCGTTCGCTTCTTTCATAGAAGATAAGTACGATAGCAAATACATTTGAAGGACATACTATATGTATATAATTATGAGAGTTTCTATCGCACAATATAAATATATATCATAATAATATAAAAAACGGAATAAGTTTTTGATGAGATTAAAAACTATAATTTTAAACAATTACAATTTTTAAAAAATGTTCACAAATCCATATCGTGAATGATAGATCCTCTAGCCATAGCTTCTTGGAGTTTTGTTAGTACATATTCGGCAATAAATACAAGTTTGTCCCTGTTTGTCCCTTCGCGCATTACATTTTCTTGCCATTTATACAATTGCGAAACAGATTTTATCTAGAAGACAAGGAGTTTGATATTAAAAAAATCTAATTAAAAATAAAAAGATTTATGAACTAATGTAGATAAACGCAGATATGCGATATAAGTAATATAAGTTTACTATTCATACACAACGTACGTCCACTTGATCGTTTAACTTGTATTATTTTCCCTTATTTTTTAAATAAAATTTTACCTGTCTAAAACGATTTTGTACAGCAGTAATAGATAAACGTCCTTTTTTTCCACTGTTCCAAAATTCAACTGCTTTTCTTTTGTAATTTAAGTTTATACTTCCACCTTCGTTATCCACCACACAAACTTCGTCTTCATAATTATCTTCTTCGTCAGCATCAACATCATACACGTCCACAAATTGTACATCATGTGGCTCCGCCGAATCATCAAAATCAAGTACCCATCCGTGTTCAATCGCAACATCATAATTTACAGCACTTTTTATTAGATCGGAAATAGCATCATAAAGTTCAACTTTGTGGTGATTAACAGGCGAGACAGCAAAATTTGCAATGTTGAACGTTGTGATTAATAAGTTTATAACATTTGCTATATTTATTGTTGACATTTTAACACAAATACTTCAAAACACTTTTAAATTTTCCCATAAATGGTATAATTTCGTACTGTTCAAATAATGTTAGATAAATGTTAGATAATGTAAATAAAATGCAGAAACGTACCGCTTTTAGGGGGGGCTCCGTTTGCCTACAATCCCGATTGCCACCAGCTTCGTTTGCCCACAACATTTTGCCTAAGTAGGGAGACTATGTCGGTTCTAACTCATGGGGCAATGAGGGGGGGTGAGGGGCGGGGGGGGGGGGGTAACCGAGGGACCGAGGGCAAGACCGAGGGCGAGAGGGATGACGTCACGCGAGGGGAAGGGGGGGTGGATGTTTTACAGGCGGCGTCTCATATTACAAAGGAGGGTGAGGGGTGTTGACGTGACGCGGGGGAGGGGTGCCGCGTTAGGACCGCGTAGGGTGCGCGCGGGGGAGGGGTGCCGCGTTAGGGCCCACCGCGCCGCCCGCGCCGCCCGCGCCGCCCGCGCCGCCCACGCCACCGAATGGCGTAGCGAAACATACCGGCGTAGAAGACGGCTGTTATTGCTATTGGTTTCAGCGAGCGCGTCGCTACATGTTTCAACGAGCGCGTTGCAACATTTTTTTCACGCATGTAAAACAAACAGCGTCTCACACTACAGAAGCGAGCGCCGACGTTGTGGCGAACGTAACGCGTATATCGCTCGAGCGGAAAATAAAGTACGTCGTGATTCAGACCTGAAAAATATTTATTATATTTTTTTTTCTTACGTATTTAGTCATGCATAGTGGAGGGGAAAGGAGATAAGAAATAAAACGTTGTAACGTACATATACGTATAATTTATTTATTTTTATAATTTTTATAAAAAGATTCCACTTCGTTCTCATGTTTCGACCACCAGTTAAATATTTTAAATACGTTTTGCAACGCGCAATTCTTCGTATGGTTTCCGCATCGCACAGTATTAGCGGCATCCATATTGTTCAAAGAGTCGATGTCTTCGTAATCCGCATCAATAGTCTCGATGATCATTTTCTTTCTAGCAAAATTTTCGAGCAGATCCACCAGCCATTCGCGTTTCTGGATTCCCTTGACGTACACGAGAGTCGGTGGTGTCTCGTTGTCATCATCATCATCATCCTCTTCCATACCAAACACGGCCGATGTAATGAGACGTTTCACCATGCTGTACGGCACGTTTCCGTCGTTCCATCGTAATCCGTGATGATTTTTGATCAACCAGGTAGCGCATGATTTGTCGGAATTCATGAGGAGATTCCACGGCATGGGACGTTCAAAGATGTAATGCGCCAGAACGGACCCCTTTCGCAGCACCGCCACCTCCTTCACGACAAACTTCATTCCGACGAGGAAACCTTGCAGGTCCACGAACATTGCTACGGACATGAGATTTCTTTCTCTCTCTCTCTTCGATGCGTTACTCGAGAAGAATGACACGCCAATATGCAAACGTCTCGCGACACTTTTGATTTATACCCTGCCCCCCTTCCCCCTCTCTTTATTAATAGTTGTTTTTCGACGTTGCCGCGACCGCTCAGACAATTTTGCGCACCACGTTGGTCAACGAGTTGTACTGAATAACGCGATCGTGTATGATGAGACAGTACGCTGAGGTATTCGGCGGTACATTCTCCATGCAATCAAATTCTATTCTGACATCCACGGTGGCAGTTTTGACAGATTCGTTCTGTCGAGAGCAATCGATGACCACTATTGGAGCGTACAGTAGAAAATTCGGGACATCGAGACACGGCTGAACGTTCTTGCGTCCGTAATACGCTCTACTGAAACGTGTGTACATATCGTACAAAATTGCCCATCTGTGTCTACCAAAGTCCAAATTCATGTCGTCATATGGATAGAATTCAGAGTTTAGATAGAGTTTTACGTTGGTCAATTTGCAATGATCGAACGTTGTTACTTCTCTGCTCATAACGTTCTTCCGGCCTGTCTGCAGAGCAAATATGACGTATCGCGGTTTTTCGAGCTGAGTCGCGGTCTTGATGGCCCACGAGTGCTTGGTCGTGTTCTGCAACAGGGGATACTCGTACAGATCCCACGAACAAAAACTCATACTCAGATATCGTCCGTTTTCCAAGGCGCGCAGCATCGACAGTTTGTTGATCTCGTTCAGCAACACGTGAGGCATTCGCCATTGTATCTTGAGTACGTTGATAGAAGGAGTCAACGTCGGATTTCCCACCAGGGAATTGTTATCGTTGCGCGATCGTATCAAGATCAATTCATGACGCGCGTTGATCACCACGCGTTTGTAATCCTCGCAAAATCCCAGTAACATGCTGAGCGGTACGTGAAAAGTAAAGTTTCTTCGCGTAGAAGTGATGTCCGCGTTATTGAACATATCCCAGCCGGCGTTTTTCAGAATCGTACTCGCGCCCAAAGACAGCGACGCGTAGTTCTTGAGCGTTGTTGTTATTCCTACGTTTCTGTTGCGATCAATCTCCACGCCGTCGAGTTCATATCAAATTTCATCGAACATAAACGCGACGGCATTATTCGCCAATACCACGTTATCGGATTCACCGTCTACTCTGTTCACCGTCAATATTCCTTTGACGTAGAGAAAACTTTCGCACGGCAACGTATACAGATCCTGCTGTTGTATGGGTATTCGTATCTCATCGCTATACTCGAACGTTGTGTTGGCGTACGCATTGTACGTGTGAGTCTCGATCTTGACGATGCGATCGTCAAAGACCGGCTCGCTTCCGATGTTAAGGATATCGGTCATGTTTCCTCAGATATTTCGCACCGCGAATCCCAAAGATTGTAAGAATTCAACGTTCGACGCTGTGAGCTTCTTTCTCGTATTTTTAGCGTAGCCTAACGCTGGTGATGCAAATGATCGGACGATATCGTCGGTCGCTACCGTAGTGTAGATAGTGTTATCTCTCGCGTGCTCCGAGTCCGTCAACACGAGCATCTCATATATGTCGCGCACACTCACGCGCGTTATCGCTGTCGTCGTCGTACGTGCAATCTGACGGTGATTTCTTCGCCTCGAAAGTCGAGCAATCGTCCGTCCTGATCCACGATGCGTACCGTTAGATCCGTAATGCTCCGTGCGATGATCGGCAGGTAAATGATCTGCGCCGGTGTTTCCGATATCTTATATCCTGGTGGCACGCTTGGAGAAAATTCGTGTATCGTGTGAACGGGTTTGCCGTTGCTGTACGCACCCGCGGTCACGTTACACTCTAGGCGGATAATGTTTATGTTGATGATATTAATCGGTAGGCCCGATCGGTGCCATTTTCCCGGCTGCAATATACGCTTCGACGAGAATCCCAGTAGCAATCCAATGTTGTTTGGTCTGCTAAAGTTTACTCTGAAAGCGCAATTAATCTCGCTCTTCATCGTGTTGTAATTAGCACGGAGCACTAGCGGATATTTTACAGCCTCGTCGTCCTCGTACTCCGCGTTGTCGTCGTCGTCGTCATCGTCATCGTCACCGTTCACGCGAGCGGTCTCCTCTCGCGCGATATCCGCGACCGATGTACGATTGTCGCTGATGGAACGAGCTACACGTCGGCCGCGTCGCGGGCGTTTCCGTGAAACAGCGCGTTTCAAAAACTCGTGTATCGCTCGTATCTCGTACGATCCCTCGGGTATCGTGATTTCCGTGTCATCCTCGTCAAAGTAGAATTTATTATTCGAAGAATTAACGTTCGGTATCGTGTGATAAGTCTCAAAAACCGATAGACCGAGCTCGTAGTCGCCATCGCTCAAATATACGGCGGGAAAGTAGTGCACCGCGAGGATGCTGCTGTTCCCGGTCAGTGTGAATGTCATAGACATGTCGGGAAAACTGTTCGACTAACACTGAGTCTCCACGGCGCGTCGTCAGGCTTTAAATTCACGCCGATCGTCGTCGATCGTCAGGAGAAATCCCAGGCACGCTTGTCCACAAATATTCTGATCGTATGTCTGAACGGGCGTGTGATTGTACTCCACCTTCGTCACGCTCGGTCCGAAATATCGCGTCAACTCTTTCGGAGGTCGAAGATTACCGAAACTGTCGAAATACATCGCGCGGTTTCCCCTTTTTGCGTACGCTACCCAGTGAGTACCGGGGCCCGCTGCATCGTCCAAATTTACAATACCGCTCTTGTTTCGACGTATATTGCCGATCGGTAACGAGTCACGCATGAAAACACCCCTGAAGAACGGTACGCGCATGTGTTTCGCCAGTCGATTCAATTGCACGTTAGTCGTAATACCTGTGGGCATTTTCAACGTCTCTTTGACGTTTTTTTTTCTTATTCTCTCTCTTCCTCTTTGACGCAACTCCCTGTCCGCGTTTGTACGGAGCGAGATAAAGTCCGCGGCCTTCCATGGCGCGATTGTGACGTTGCATCTCTTCCAGCTGACGTCGCGCGGTTTTGCTAGCGTTCACGGCCGTTGCGACCCCGGCCGCTCCGCCGGCCAGGGAACCGAGAACTCCCAGCAAAGGTAGAAACGGCAATACGCCGCCTCGTTTCGCCGCCGGAAGTATCCGTTTTTTCGACGCTCTCCTCCTCTTCTTTTTCACGGTTCGCAAACCCATTCCTAATTTCCGCTTGGCATTCATGGCCGTCCAGACGGCTGTAGCGGCAGCTCTCTCTCCGAGAGCCGAATCTCTCGCGATGACACGTCCTAGCGCCTGCTCGGCGAGTACCTTGTCCGCCGCGTGTCTCCCGGTGAGATCTTTGTTACGCGAATACGCTATGTCGTGCTCGCGACACGCCGCGTCCAGTGGATTTACACCCGGATCACCTCTGGCTAATCGCTCCTTCAACCGAGTGCCCGGACCGCAAAACTGATAGCCGGGAATGTGCAATTCGAACGGAAGTGAGCTTATCGCGCTGTTGAACAGGCCTTTGCCTAATTTTTTCGCTGACATTCACCGCAATTTTTTATCAACGGTGCCGGACCGTCGATGTGCGTTCGATGATGTGGTAAATTATAATGTTTTAAGCACCGACGATATTGCTGAATTTCCGAATCTGCCTTTATATGTTCCGGAAGCTTGTCCCACACGTCGTGGACGTGATCGCCACACATTTGCAACAGAACAGCCTTCGGTACAAATTGTAGCTGCTCGGCGCTGCAATCGCGAATATCGGAAGGTCTTGATAACAGGACGAACATTTTTCCGCTACTGAGCGATTCGCGGATTCGCGCACCTATAAATAGGCGTCCGATCCAGCCCTCCGATCAGCAATGCGAAAAAAAATGAGATTCGTGCGACAACCGCTGGCGATTCGCGTGACGAACTGCGACGACAGATCACGGTCGATGGCGGGTAACGCGGAGAAGTGCAGACACGGTACGATGTTACCGGCCACTGTACGTGCCATCATTTGCGGCCCCTCGAATTGCGGTAAAACCAACGTTCTGATAAGCTTGTTGGAAAGTCCGCACGGTGTGCGTTTCGAGAACGTGTACGTGTACTCAAAGTCGCTCCAGCAACCGAAATATCAATATCTGGAGAATTTATTGACGTCGATCGACGAAATCGGCTACTTTACGTTCTCAAACAACAGTGACGTCATTCCGCCGAGCGATGCGTGTCCAAACTCAATATTCGTCTTCGATGACGTGGCATGCGACAAGCAAGACGCCGTGAGAGAGTACTTTTCAATGGGTAAGCATTCGAACATCGATTGTTTTTATCTCTGTCAGACGTACACGAGAATACCTAAACATCTGATACGCAACAACGCGAACCTGCTGATCCTGTTCAAACAGGATGGAACCAATCTGAAACACGTGTACAACGATCACGTGAATACCGACATGTCGTACGATGAATTCAGCGCGCTGTGCAGCGAATGTTGGCAGCGCAAGTACGGATTCGTAGTGATAGACAAGGACAGCCCGCTCAACAATGGTCGATACAGAAAAGGCTTTAACATGTTCGCGACACCGCAAAAGCGGTCAGTCGTCGTCGGTACCTCGTCGAGGTAAAACGTCGGAGAGAGCGTCACTTTACGTATTTCCGCGATGGCTGCGATCGACAAGAGCATGGATATCCGCAAGCGCGAGAAGGTTGCGAAGAAGATTGCGAAAACGAGCGAGTCGATTCGCAAGAAACTTTGCGCTATGAAGACCGGTAAGATTGAGAAGGACATCGAGTTGGACACGCACTTTAAGCCTCTCATCGAGCCGTTGCAAAAGATCGCCGACAAATCGATCGCGGTGAAGAAAGAGGAGCCGGAGAGCGACGCTGAGATCGAAACGTTTTCCGAGGATGCAACGCCAAAAAAGAGAAAATGGTCGGATCACCCACCGGCACCGCGTAAATCGAGCCAATCGAAACGATCGAAAACTTCACTGGATGTGCCACCACCGATAACCTCTACACCGATAACCTCATCTCCACCGATATCATCTCCGCCATACGTAACGGCGAGAAAAATGCAGCCTACAATAAAGTTCGAATTACCCGCAAACATACCTGTTTTCGAACTCACGGACGACTCGGAGCTCGCGACGTCTATTCGAAAGGAGTTGGAAACGCCTGAGGGTCGAGAAGCGTTGCACGATACCTTGGGGCCATTGGGCCAAGAGTACATCGGTGCTCTTATGAGCGCCAAACCAAAGAGCGATATAGATACCGTGTACGGTGTTTATCTCGGCAACGATGGAATGATGCTCGGGAATAAACGTTTCAAGGTGGACAGCGTGGATAACATACATATCGGCGACGTACATTACATTGGCACACCCGGTATTTACGAGTTGATCTTTAAAAACAAGCCTGATGAAAACATGTACACGGAGGAGGATATGCAAAAGTACATGAATATACTGTTCGAGACGAGCACTCATAGAGCCAATCACGATCCTCTCGGGCGAGTAAAGTCCAACAGGGGATACAAGTACATGAATATAATCAAGAAGTTGATACCGCCCGCATCCAAGAAGAAACAATCCGGAAAAGGATTATTCGCGCCTCGCGCGATGACGCTGACCGACAATAAGATCGATTACGTGCACTGGGACGATCCCAACGAGCTGGTGGATCGTCTACAATTGCTCGACGCTTCGCGCCACGCTGGTAACAATGCCCACGACAACGAGATCCTGTCGATCATCGAGGAACTTCGCGAAGCCGGTCTTATTATAAATTGAGCCGCGCGGTAACGAGCCCTTCAATAAGCGGTGAAATGCCGATCAACAAATTTGGTATATTCGAGCAGAGCAGAGACGCGTCGAACGTCGTATCGTATCATCAGTGGAGCGGATTAATGAGACATTTCGTGCGCGATAAAGCTCTGTGTCGCACCGCTACGGACTTTGACGCAAAGTCGCGCAAGATTCGTCGCGTGGCGCAACCGGAGGCTGATGACGACGCGGTTAATAAACTGTACGTGGAACAGAGCGTTAAGAGTGTGAGAGACGAAGCGGAATTCGAGAAGCATCGTAACACGCGATTGGAGACTGAATTCGAAACGAATCTTAGACTTCTGAGAGATAGCGTTAAAATTTTGAGAGATCAGTTGGAGGAAATCGAAACGAATCTGATCGCGCTCAAACGAGATACGCAATCCATGTTGGACGCGAACCGAGAGGAGCTCGAGGCACATATCTTTCGATCGATGAAACCTGAGTAACGATGGCAAGCGGCAAACGATCCGGGAAAGGTTACAAAAGGCTGTCGAATGACGATGACGACGAAGGGCAACGGGCGATTCAGGAACGGTCATCAAGCAGCAGCAGCTATCAACAGACCAACGAACGGGCCAGAAGCGGCTACGAATGGTTCAGAAACAGCTGTGAAAGGTTAATGAGCAGAAATAGACGACAAGCCAACGACGACGACGAAGAGCTGAAAAAACCGCTATTGAGCGATGATGAACGGAAATAAATAAATGGCTGTTTGAATGTCATTGGTTAAAGAAAAAAAGTTTGAGATATAATTTCTTTGCACGTATTATTACGCACCGTTAAAAAACATGACATCGTTGAAATCCGATGGACGTAAAAATATCGAGAAGCGACGACTCGTCGAGGAACTGCACGCACCGGCGAGAAGACATTTTCCCCGAAGACGCGTCATCGTGCGTGGGTACGATGACCTGTGGCAGGCTGACATCGTCGAGATGCGTCCGTACTCGCGTTTCAATAGAGGCTACCACTACATACCGTCATCGATGTGCTGAGTAAGTACGCGTGGGCCGTGCCACTCAAGAGTAAAGGCGGAAGCGAGACAGCTGACGTTATCGCTAAGATAATTCGAGACAGCAAGAAATGCCCGAAAAACTTACAAACCGATATGGGGAAGGAATTTTACAACGCCGACGTGCAACGTCTCATGAGAAAACACTGCATCAATCATTATTCTACATATTCTGTGATGAAAGCATCGGTCGTCGAGCGATTCAATCGCACGTTGAAGAACGATATGTGGAAGATGTTTACGCTCAATGGGACTTACAAGTGGGTCGATGCGTTATCGCGACTCGGATTACAACGCGCGCAAGCATCGAACGATCGGCGTGCGGCCCGTCGACGTTACTCCCGCGATCGCCGAAAGACTCTTGAATACGGTGTACAGCGAGATAAAGATTGCGGGTCCGGCAAAGTTCAAAGTAGGCGACCCGGTACGCGTCAGCAAGTACAAGACAATTTTCGAGAAAGGTTACACACCGAATTGGACGACCGAGGTTTTTAAAATTGTTAAAGTGCAGCGTACTAATCCCGTTACCTATCTACTCAAAGACTATCGAGGAAAATCTGTCACCGGAGGATTCTACGAACACGAGCTGCATCGCGCGGTCTATCCGGACGTGTATCTCGTGGAGAAAGTACTTCGCAGGAGAGGTGACGAGGTTTATGTGAAATGGCTGGGATTCGACGGTTCGCACAATTCATGGATACACAAGGACAACGTGATTTAATATATAAAGACATTTATTTGCACTGTATAAAAAAAATATGTATTACATACAAGTGTAAAATATAAGTATAAAATATAAGTAAAAAATATGTATAAAACGAAATATGATACATATATATATATATATATATATATATACGTCCAGGGACAGTTTCCAGGACATTTTTCATTTTATATCAGCAGATTCCAGGACATTTGGCATTTTCCAGAACTGGCCTGGAAAAAGTTTATGTCCTACGGTATTTTCCAGGACGTACTGGAATCTGCCGTACAAATTTAAAGGCAAGTTCCAGGTCTGTACATATAAATGTATATACAAATTATACATCGAAATGTATTGGCAGATTTGAGGACAAATGTAAAAACCATATATATTACAAAATTACTGTGTATAATAGTGTGATGACCTATAATAATAAGATTAGAATAAGGATTTGCGTAAAAAGAGGATTCGTTCTGTGTGGAGATAGAAAAACATCGTGTTTTTTAAAAATTTTGTGAGCCTTGGAACATACCTTTTATACAAGAATATAAATTAACTTGCTGTATTTGAAAATTAAAGAAGAAAACATTGCCTTAAGGCGATATATATGCTTCTTTAATAATAAGAGTAATATGAAAGAAGGTCGAAAACTTGAGGCTTATTAAAAGCATTCTTAAAATAAGAATTTGGAGTTTTGAAGAAAAATGTCGGTATGACTTCCTAATGTTAATGGACGTAGCATTTACGGTTATTAACGCTTTTATAGCATCTAGCGACAATTTTCACTTTTTGATGAGTCTGCCACATACGAAAACAAATCGATGGATTAGATTTTTATTAATATTTCAGGTGGGCACTTTTAACCAAACATTTACGTTTCTTCCCACCAATGATTACATTTAATCTCGGTTCAACTAAAGCCTCCAGCACATGAAACGATTTTTCATAATTGATTGCATGCAATCTAGAAAATTATTGCACATGCTGCGTGCTGATTGGTGCATCTTTAGAAATTTATTAGATCGCATGCGATGTAGTAAGTAAAATTGTATCGTGTGCAGCAGGCTTTAGTTGAACCGAGATTAACGGTAATCAGTAGGCCTGTTCTTTTTCCACCTAGTTCTGAACTAGTGTAATAAGAACAGACCTATTGGTGCAAATGAACGTAAATGTTTGGTTAACGCCACCTCAGATTTAATAAAAATCTACTACACCGATTCATTTTCGTATGTAGAAGAACATTTGAAAAGTGAAAATCGTCGCTCGATGCTATACTAAGAGTTATCAAGCGTTAAACTTGACAACCATTCAGGTTAGAAAATCTGTCATATTTACATTTTTCTTCACGACACAAAAGCATGTTTATTTTAAGAAGGCTTTTAATAAGCTTAAGTTATCGAGCTTTTTTCATATTATTTTTATTAATAAAGAAGCGTTTATCGCCTTAAGACAATGTTTTCTTCTTTAATTTTCAAGTAAAGCAAGTTTATTTATATTCTTGAATATACGGTATGTTCCAGGACTGGCGAAATTTTTTAAAAATCACGATGCTTTTTTATCTCCACACAGAACGAATCCTCTTTTTATACAAATCCTTATTCTAATCTGATAATATTGTAATTTAAAAATGATGTAAGATAAGATCGAATAGCCCATGAGATCATATTTTCATCATTTTTAGGTTAGAATATTATCAGATAATAAGAATTTGTATAAAAAGAGGATTTGTTCTGTGTGAAGATAGAAAACCATCGTGTTTTTTTTTTATTTTTGTCAGTCCTGGAACATACCGTATATTCGGGAATATAAATAAACTTGCTGTACTTGAAAATTAAAGAAGAAAACATTGCCTTAAGGCGATATACGCTTCTTTAATAATAAGAATAATGTGAAAGAATCTCGATAACCTAGGCTTATTAAAAGCCTTCTTAAAGGGAGCTTTCGACACAAGTCGACACAAATGTCGTTTTGTCTTTCTTCGCATTCAATGAATAACAATAACAGAACGACTCCTGTGTCGACTTGTGTCGCTTGCTGGAAAGTTCCCAAAATAAATATGCTTTTGTGCCTTGAAGAAAAATGTCGGTATGACTTCCTAACGTGAATGGACGTAAAATTTAAGGTTACTAACTCTTTTGTAGCATCTCTTTCATAGACTTACAGATCTCAAATACACATAATAAACGGAGACAATGTGTGATCCCCATCAATAGATTTTATAGAAGAAAAGGTATTTGAAATATTCTTATTAAATTTCTTCGTTAACGAAATGCAGATATAAGATGTCGAATTTTAGAAAAATTCTGATTTTCATTGTTTTCATTTATTATAGAAAGTTCTGCAAGCTTTGTAAGAAATAATTCAGATTTATGAATAAAGAACACAGATTACACTTAAAGATTTGTCTTAAACCAATGATATATAAAACTGTTTCAGCCTACATGATTACAAATCGTACCAATGTCCTAGCGTCTCAGTTGTGCTGTATTTTCGCGATGCCTAAGTCGATTAGGCAAACTTATAACAACTTACTCTCGTTACTGCAATAGACCAGTAATAATGTCTGATTGCTCTATTAGTGAAAGAGGAAAACCATTTTAATTAAAACTTCCTTCAAACATTGTTTCGGTCTATTTCTAATTGTCATAAGTTTGCCTAATCGACGAGACTTGGCACCGCGAATATACAGCTCCACTGTGATGCCATTACATTGGTGGAACTTGTAATCCTGTGGGCTGATAGCAGTTTTGTACATTATCATTAATTTAAGACAATTTTAGGGTTGTTCTTTCATTCATAAATCTGAATTATTTCTTACACTATGCAAAACTTGCAGACCTCTCTATAATAAATGAAAACAATAAAAACCCGAATTTTTCTAAAATGCGATCTCTTACATCTACATTTCCTTAACGAAGGAATTTAATAAGAAAGTTACAAATCTTTTCTTTTGTAAAATTTATTGATGGCGATCACTGTCTCCATTTTTTATGTGTATTTGAGACCTGTAATTCTTTAAGTAGTACATAAAGTAATTAATTAGTAATAATAATTAGATATAAAATATAACTTGATACCAGGTATATAGAATAAGTGACAATAAAATGCAGACGCTACGTATATCAAAGTAATTTAATTGCGGATATAAAATATATAATTTACTTTAGAATTTATCCCTTTAAATTGTTTATTATAAATTGTAGATTAACAAAACTTATAAAAAATTATATTTTAAGTATATATTAGATACATAGGTTTATAATCAATTCTATTTCTATATTAAATGGTACTAAAAAGCATACCATAGGAAATAAAAATATAAAAACATCAATTTTTCAATTTTTTTACAATGAGTATCTAATATACGTATGAATATATAATGTATTAATAAAGACAAAATTTCTAGTAAAAATAACTGAACAATGAAAATAGCTAAAGATAACTAAGTAAGAATGATGACAGTTTTGCAAAATACTATCAGTATTGTAACTTCTCACTTTACAAAATATGGCGGAATTGAGTATTGAATGTTTATAATAACAACTAATGTAGTGACTTAAAAACTTAATAATGAACACTTACAATTAGTAAAAAACAATTTTATCACATGCTGCCTTACCAAAATAAAAGCATAAATTGTAGATCAAACTATAGGTTTATTAGAATATATAAGTATAAACTTTTACTGATTAAAAAGAATGCAAATATTTCTGAATATTGAATATTGAACTGACATACAATCGCAGTAACCAAACTTAGAACTTAGAAGCAACAACTTAGTAAAGCTCAATATTGTAACTTCTCTACACCATATGACTAGAATTGAAAGCTGGGTATTATAATGACAACTAAATGTAGACTCGAGAACTTGAAAACGAAAACGTAGTAAAAATCAGTCTTATAACATGCTGCCTTTCAAAATAAAGTTATAAATGTATATATACGTTTTTCTCAAAAGTTTTGTTTCTTTTAACTAATTATGTAACCATGTTTTTATTACACCTAGTCTCCTCTCGCCTAAGATGTTGTATGTCATTTTAACCTTTCGATTTCTGATAGAAGTGGTAATTTTTCCTTTATATATATATATATACTTTGAAAAATACATTTTTCTGTTTGTTGACTCTTCATTCGTCCATCGTTTTTTTCTTTTGATAGTTTCACGGCCTGAAATGTTAATACTGTCATTGACCAAGGATGGTCGAATGAAATCTTGATGTATTAAAATTTAATCGTTATTTAATTACATGCTTGATCTTTCTGTTTTCTTTGCACGTTTACTGTACAATCATAGAGATGTTTGAACTCGTATTCATTACATAACCTGGTATATCACTATCCGAATGTTTCCTATCAGAACTGAAATAAGTACAAAAATAATATAAATTCAAGAGTAGAAAGAAAAGTAGACAGAGAGAGAGAGGGTGTAGGAAAGCGAGAGGAAGAGGGATAGGTAGGGGTAGGAGAGGTGAGCGAAAGTAAAAGAGGGAAAGGAGAGAAGGGAGGATATGTTAATAGAAAATTATACATATATTGTTTAAGTTATCCTCATTTAAAGCATTGCTTAAGTTCTTATTTAAACATTAATAAAAAACTTTTGATTTTCAATTTACACATTGTAGAAATAATTGATATGTATGTACTATTATGAATTAGACCTTTGTTTTTGGAATAAATATTCTTTAAAATCACTTGTTTCTTTTCTGTGTTGTTTATTGAAAATATTACTGATGTAAAAATATCTTTTAAATAATACATATCACATAAGCAAAGACTTTGTAAGAAAATGATAAGCATAAGCAAAATCAACCTTTATCCTTTTTTATATATTTGTATATTTGTATATTTGTATTTTTTATATATTTGTATTTTTTGTGTGCCTATTTTTTCCTCTATTTGTGTAATTTCCTTTGCTTCTTATCTTTGTTTCTTTTTTACCATGTTTCATTATTTTCCTTTAATTCTGTTGAAGTATCAACCAGAGATGCTTCACTTATGTCGCAAATGTCTGTGACAATTCTGACAAACAAAAGTACAATTACATATCATAATATTTTTATATAATAATTAGTGAGATAATTTAACTCTCAATTAAAGTTAATTGCTGATATAATTAATATGTAAAAATATAATTGCTAACCTTGATTATTAAAGGAAAGGTTATTATTTTCACTATTCATATTACATTAGTTTCGTTAGAGTTGTATCCACGCCTTCAGTTTTTTTTTTTAAATCTTTGACATTTCTAATTATCGACTTTAGCACGGGTTTCCTATAAACCTCTTTATGGATATATTCATGATAATCCCATAAATTTTGCCAATCTCATAACTTGATTATCTGACAAGTTTAAATCCACACATTTTGTTGCAACATGTTTGCGTAATGCAATACCACGAAATGTGGGCGACACAATGCCCTTGAAAAATCTCGCATTAATCTGCAAGCTTGACAAATGTTTATAATGACTTTATTGTTACTCGGTAATCCAAACAAGAAAGGAGTACTTGATGGCACCTTGAAGGCATCTCTTCGAAAGTGTAGCAAGAGTTGAGTACTTTTTCACATTTTTGCATCCTATAGCATTGGAAACGGTTCTATGAATTTACCACGAATAGTAAATCTAACATAGTTATGAATCTTCTCGGATTGTTTAGAAATTTTACACATATGTGCTGCCCAGGCACATTAATAGTTTATATAATCCTTAATTAAAATTGTTTCCGTTTCTTCCGGCTCGACGACGATATACGTATACAGACACTACACTTATTTTCATTAATATTACTTTCCGAATTTGTTGTTCTCCTGTATTATTAATTTCTGAACGCTGTATTTCATCAGTTGGCTTATATTCGTTAATGTATCTTGAGTCATACTGTGTCTGAACTATTGTCGTTGCCATCATCTAAATTAAAATAAAATATATGATTAAACTAACATCTAAAAGGATTTCCAAGTATATTAATATGTCTAAAATAAATTATTGAACATAAGTAACTATAAATATAAAAAATATTGCTAATTATACTTAATCTTCACATTTAAATTATTTGTTTTCTACTACTTACTATAGCTGTTTAAATTTGAAAATAATACATATCTTCTTTGTTACATAATCTATATTTCTTTCTTTCTAGAGATTTAAATATTCCATGTCTATCTTCTTTTTATCAGAATTTCGTGGTGTTGCTTTTAAAATGATGTATTTTGGGTGTACTGTACACATAATGTCTGTAGTAATTATACATTTTGGCACTGTTTCTTTTGAGTTATTATTACTATCATAATAACCTGTTATACTTGTACTTGAAGTAAAATTATTTATCATTTACACTTATATTATAACTGAAACATATAAACATATAAGTCATATCATAAGTTTGAGTTAAATTAATTAAAAGACTATTATATGCATGTTAAACCTTAAAATATACGATACTGTTTACTTACACTGGATCGATTTTTATTATTGTATTTTATTTCTTCGCTATTAGTAATTAAGGCACTTTTTGGTTCACAATTGCTATTCAAAGAATCTTCCTTGTCCGCAATCTTCTTTGGTATACTGTAATTATATTAATTAAAACATAACCTTGGTTCTAATTACTGAACTTTTATACTTATAATACTTAGTTATTTTGGTTGATTTTATAATAATTATTTACCTTCCTGTTATTTAAAATACATGCTTCTTTGCAGAATCCTGTCCATATAAAATTGATTCATCTTTTACTAAGAACTTCAGTTAAACTTGTCTCTTGCTTTCTATAACTTTTCACAATATCTACTTGATATATCGCATATTTTAAAAGATTTGTCCTTTGTTAAGCGTTGAATGTATCAAATGATTGATCTGTGTATTAATTGTAGGTTATCGTTTAATGCCTATATATTTATTTATATAACAATTATTTAAAAAGTACTTGTATTATATCAAAAACTATGAAAGTATTGTACTATATTGAGAACTATGTATATTGAAATGTTGCCGGCTTTCATTAAAAATATACCGAAACTTCAAAACGTTATATTACAATGTTTACAGAGAAACTGTAAATTAATATGCCAGTTAATGTATCTTCTATGTCAAGTATCTTCTACCTACCTATCTTCTTACTTTTTCGTGACATTTTTATTCTTCTTTAAACTTATGAAGGGAATAGTTGCGTTAACACTAAACTTTTATAATTTTTTAGAAAGATTTCGAGAAATAATGTCTCAACAGTTTTACTGAATTATTTAATTTCTTTTTCTTAAATTTTCTTTTTCTAACAATAAGTTGGATATCCAGACATCAATGCTGCGTTCGGAACATTACCCGAGTGCCCTCATGTATCACTTTAAACCTTGTTGTTCACCGACATGTTAAGGATAAGATAATACATGGTGGCACTCGGGTGATGTTTCTGACGCAGCCCAATATGAGGGCCACGTAATACGTAATTTTGTTGTACGACCGATTGCATGCGCACCAGCAGCCAATCAGTGCGTCTGAAAAATAGTCGTACGATATATAAAACAGTATTCTGAACGGTTTGAGGTAGTTTCTCGAAATTTTCAGTAAACATTATAAGAATTAAGTTTAGTGTTAATGCAACTATTCCCTGCAATAGTTTAAAAGAAGAGTAAAAATGCGAAGAAAACGTAAGGACATACTTTAACTGGCTTATTAACCTTTAGAGAATATTTTTCTATTAAAATTGTAAATTTTTTAATGCAGAAATTATGCATTAAAAAAGATGTTCCGCAAAGTTTCCAAGTTCGTTCCTGGTAATTATAGTAGCAATTCCGGTAATTATAGTAGCCATTCTCTTTAAAGGTTAATTTACATTCTCTATAAACATTGTAACAACGCTTTGAAGTTCACAGTATACTTTCAATGAAAGCAGGAAGCATTTTTTTTCATTATACGTAGTTTTCAATCTTTCATATAGTTTTCAATAAAGTGCAAGTTCTTTTTAAAAATTGTTATACAAATATATATTAATTTTATACAGGTATTAAACAGCAATCTACAGTTAGTACAGAGATCAATCATTCGATACATTCAACGGTTAATAAAGAAAAAGCTTTTAAAGTGCGTGATGTATCAATTAGATTAATAGATATTGCGAAAAGTTATAGAAAGCAAGAGACAAATTTAAGTGAAGTTCTTATAGTAAAAGATGAACAGAAACAATTTTATATGCACAGGAATTCTGCAAAAAGAACAGACATTACAAATAGCAAAAAGGTAAATGATTATAAAACCAGTAAAATACATGAATATTCAGCAATTAGAACCAAGATTATATTTTAATTGTTATAATTACAGTATATAAAGGAGATGATGGACAAGGAAAATTCTTTGAACAGCAATTATGAACCAAAATGTGCCTTTACTACTAACAGTGAAGAAATAAAATGCACTGATAAAATCGATGTATCCGATATAAGTGATGTAAATAATATTTTAAGTCTACATACATACTATATAATAGTTCTTTTATTTATCTAACTCAATTTCATGATATGATTTATATTGTGTATGTTTCAGTTATATAATATAAGTTTAACAGAATGCAATGATAAAGCTAACACATCAAGCATAAGCGACATAAGTAATACTGTAGATTCAAGTTTATTATCACATTTAAATGAAGAATCTGTTTGTACATCTTTGACAATATCTGAAAATTATGCGAGTCATTTCTTAACATTGATGAACAAATGCATTGTAGCACAAATGAATTAAGAGAAAAGAGTTTAAATGAAAATCATATAGATTCTAATGAAGTCGTGCTATTAGATAAAAACAAAGAAAAGTTGTTATCAATGAAAACTACAACACAAAATATGATTAATAATTCTCCTACTATTGATACAGAAATTAATGGTAAATTTAAAATATTTTCTATGCTTTATATTATTGATATGAGTATTTTAATAATTTTTCATGTTTTAGATCAAATTAAAAAAGATTTAAAAAATAAAGAAATAGCAAAAGACATGCATAATGAGAAAAGCACTGCACATTTGAATTATCATGATAGTAATAATAACTCAGAAAAACAGTGCCAAAGTGTATAATTAGTAAAGATATTACATTTAGTACACCAAAATACATCATTTTAAAAGCAACACCACAAATTCTGATAAAAAAGAAGATGAACAAGAAATATTTAAATCTCCAGAAAGAAAGAAATACAGATTATCTAATAAAACAGGTAATGTATTATTTTCAAATTTACCAGCTATAGTAAGTAGTAGAAAACAGTTTTAAATATGAAGATTTTGAGGATATTTAGCAATATTTTTTTATATTTACAGTTTACTTATGTTCAATAATTTATTTTAGAATATTAATGTACTTGGAATATCTTTTAGATATATACTTTTAAATATACATATATTTTTTCATTTTTATTTTAGATGATAGCAAGAACATTAGTTCAGAGACAAATATAACTCAAGATAATATTAGCGAATATAATCCAACTGATGAAACTCAGAGTTCAGAAATTAATAATACAGAAATATCAGCAAATTCGGAAAGCAATATTAATGAAATAAGTAATATATCTGAAAAATATGAATATAATCAATTCAAATTTAATGTTCCTGGAAATAGTGCATGTGACGAATTAGAATTAACTGCCGAACTATCACGAGGCCCTAAAGGTGATAAAAAAAAATTTTTGTGTATTTTGCCATACTCTGCAAAGCAAAATTGCGCGTCATTTGGAAAATAAACACCGTAATGAAGATCAAGTGAAAGATTTTGTAAATTTACCAAAAGGATGTTCTGAACGTTTGCATAAAATTGCCATAATAAGAAAAGAGGGAAATTTTATTTTTAACGCAACAAAAGAGTATAATCATGGTAAAATGATAACTGTTAGACGACCTACACAAAAAACAAAACAGAGTGGCACAAATTTTGTAAATTGCTGTTATTGTAATGGGTTTTATACGCGAAATAATTTAAGACACCATGTCCAACAATGTAATGAAAATGAAAAATCAAGTTGTTCTCGAACAATCTTACAAAATGCTCGAAGAGCTCTCGGCAGATATCATCCAGAAACAAGTAGAAAAATGAGAGTAGAAATATTGCCGATCTTGCAAGAGGATGAAGTAACTAAAGCTATTAGATATGACCGTGCAATCATTCTATATGGAAATAGCATGTGCAAAAGCCAAGTTCATCAACATCAGCACAATTATATACGGGGTCATCTGCGTCTCCTAGGTCGTTTAGTGTTAACTTTGAGAAATCGAAATTCGGAAATCAATACTTTAGCTGATGCATATGCTCCACAATTTTATAGAACGGTCGTTGAGTCAATCAATGATGTTGCAGAATTAGATTTCAAAACAAACATGTATAAACATCCAACTAATGCATCTACTCTTGGCACTTGTCTAAAAAAAATCGGTAAAATCTTAGATGTAACCTATATGATGGACAAAGATTTAATAAAACGGAAAGATGTCGATGATTTTCTGAAGATCTACGATGTAGATTTTAGTGGAACTGTAAATAAAGTGGTAACAGAAACCCATACAAAAGTAAAACGACAGAAAAAGACGATATTACCTCGAACAAGTGATATTAAATCTCTAACTGATTATTTGAAAAGAAAATGGAAGAAAATAGTAAAATCTTATCAGAAGGATTTTCATATGAGGCATGGAAATCATTAGCCGAGGCCACACTCACAGCCATTCAAGTGTTTAATCGTCGTCGAGCTGGAGAAACGGAAAGGATTTTAATTAACGATTATAAAAACTATGAATGTGCCTGTGGAGCTGGTAGTAGGTGTAAAACTTCTGCACAATCTGACAAGACTCATAACTATGTTAGATTCACTATTCGTGGTAAATTAAATAGAACCGTTCCAGTGCTATTAGACGCACAAATGTTAAAAAGTACTCAACTCTTGCTACAATTTCGAAAAGACGCTAAGGTGTCATCAAGTAATCCTTTTTGTTTGGATTACCTAGTAAAAATAAAGTCATTATAAACATTTAGAAGCTTGCAGATTAATGCGAGATTTTGCAAGTGTATGTGGAGCAAAAAATGTCTCCACACTTCGTGGTACTGCCTTACGCAAACACGTTGCAACAAAATGTGTGGATTTAAACTTGTCAGATAATCAAGTTACGAGAATGGCAAACTTCATGGGTCATCATGAACATATCCATAAGGAGATTTATAGGCAACCTGTTGCTAAAGTCGATATATTAGAAATGTCAAAGATTTTAGAAAAAGCTCAAGGCGCGGATACAACAGCTTCTAACGAAACTGATGTAACAATGAATAGTGAAAATAATAATCTTTCCATCAATAATCAAGGTTAGCAATTATATTTTTATATGTATGTATATAAATTATATTAGCAATTAACTTTAATTAAGAATTAAATTATCATACTAATTATTATATTAATGATATAATGATTATATAATTGTACTTTTGTTTGTCAGATATATCACAGACATTTGACGACATAAGTGGAGCATCTGTTGATACTTCAGCAGAATTAAAGGAAAATAAGAAAACATGGAAAAAAAGAAACAAAGAGAGAAGCAAAAGAAAATTACACAAAATAGAGGAAAACAAAATAAGGCAATAAAAAATATACAAAAAAAGGATAAAGGTAGATTTTGCTTATGCTTGTCATTTTCTTATTAAGTTTTTGCTTCATGTGATATGTATTATTTAAAAGAGACTTTTACATCAGTAATATTTTTATAAACTTAACACAGGAAGGAAACAAATGATTTTAAAGAATATTTATTCCAAAAACAAAGGTCTAATTTATAGTAAGTACATTTCAATTATTTCTACAAATGTGTAAATTAACAATCAAAAGTTTTTTATTAAATGTTTAAATAAAACTTAAATAATGCTTAAGGGAATTCTAAACTGACGGCTGAACTTCCTGTAAGTTGGTGAAGTAATCTGATTTTATTGACCGAATGCGACGATTTATGATATCAATGCATCACTACATACTATTACAACATCAATACCGCACGCAAACATACGCGAAAAGTTGTGGAAGGAAAATATTTTTTATTAGGCTTTTAATCTTAGTTAGTTTCACTGATTCAACGCTCTCTATTCTTTGATCTAATCTGAATTGCACGCTGCTTTCGATTTGTACATATAAGCTATGTAATGTGTATTATTAAACGTTTCTCTGAACTGACAGCTTTAGGTGCAAAAGGTGCAACATCAAGCAGTATTTTATAATTTTTGTTTGTTTTTAGTCTTAAACTAACCAGTCCAAAACGTAATTTTGTACTTTAAACATATAAAACGGTTTTCAATTCTGTAAAGATAATTTGAACATATCCCTTCCACACACTACATGTCGGTAATTGTCGTCAGTTTAGAATTCCCTCAAATGAGAATATTAGCTTAAACAAAATGTATTTTCTATCAACATATCTCCCTTTGTCTCTTTTCCTTTTTTCTCCCTCTCTACTTATTCCCTCTCTCTCACTCTACTTTTCTTTCTATACACTTGAATTTATATTATTTTTGTACTTTTTTTTACTTCTAAAAGGAAAACATTCGGATAGTGATATATCAGATTATGTAATGAATACGAGTTCAAATAGCTCTAATGAGAGTACAGTAAATGTGCAAAGAAAACAGAAAGATCAAGCAGGTAATTTAATGACAATTAGATTATATGCATCAAGATTTCATTCAACCATTCTACTGTCACTGAGTGTATTTGCATTTCAGGCCGTGAAACGTATCGAAAGAAAAAACGATGGACGAAAGAAGAGATAACAGACGCAAAAAACAGCACTTTTCAAAGTATATATATAAAGGAAAATTACCACCTCTATCAAAAATCGAAGAGGTTAAAATGACATATAATATCTTAAGCGACAGGAAAACAGATGTAATAAAAACATGGTTACATAATCAGTTAAAAGAAGCAAACCTTTTGAGTAAAACGTACAATACACATTTATGACTTTATTTTATAAGGAAGCATGTTATAAGACTGATATTTGCTACGTTTTCTTTTTTAAGTTTTCAAGTCATTAATTTTGTTATCATTATAATACTCAACATAAATTCTAGCCTTAGTTTGTAAAGGGAGAAGTTACAGTACTGAGTTTTTCACTAAGTTGTTGCTTCTAAGTTCTAATTTTTGTTACAGCGATTATTTGTTAGTTCAATATTCAATATTGAGAAATATAATTTACTTTCTTTTTAAACAGTAAGAGTTTAAATTAGGTAGTCTAATGAACATAACTTTGAGCTACAATTTATGCTCTTATTTTGTAATGCAGCATGTTATGAGACTGATTCTTACTAAGTTTTCGTTTTTAAATTTTCAAGTCATTACAATACTCAATATTCAATTCTAACCATATTTTGTAAAGTGAGAAGTTACTGAGTTTTACTAAGTTAGTGCTTCTAAGTTCTAAGCTTTTGTTACTCCGATTATTTGTTAGTACAATATTCAATATTCAAAAATATTTGTATTCTTCTTAAACAGTAAAACTTAAAATTAGGTTCTAATAAAGCTACAACTATGAGCTACAATGAAACGTTCCACAGTTTTATTAGGTCTTTATTTTCAAATTGATAGTTTTTCTGTGCGTTTTTATTATTTAGCGCGTTTTATGTTTTAGTTATTTATATTTGAAAGTATGCGTTATTTGTCTTTCGTATGATAGGCAGCGAAAGTATTTTGCAAAACTACTATTACTTATTATCATTTAACCATCTTCATTGTTCAGTTATTTTTATTAGAAATTGTGTCTTTATTGTTACATTATACATATATATATTCAATACGTGTATTACTTATTGTAACATAAACAATAAAAAATTGAAAAGTTTTTATATTTTATTCCTATGGTATGCTTTTTAGTACAAAATTTAATATAAAAATAGAATGATTATAAACCTATGTATCTAATATATGTATATACCTAAAATATAATTTTTTATAAGTTTTGTTAATATACAATTTATAATAAACAATTTAAAGTATAAATTCTAAGTAAATTATATATTTTACATCTGCAATTAAAATTACTTTGATATACGTAGCGTCTGCATTTTATTGTCACTTATTCTGTATACATGTGTATCAAGTTTATATTTTATATCTAATATATTACTAATTAATTACTTTATGTACTACTTAGAGACTTACAGGTCTCAAATACACATAACAAATGGAGACAGTGATTGCCATCAATAAATTTTACAGAAGAAAAGATTTTTAACTTTCTTATTAAATTCCTTCGTTAAAGAAATGTAGATGTGAGACATCGCATTTAGAAAAATTCGGGTTTTCATTATTTTAATTTATTACAGAGAGGTCTGCAAGTTTTGCATAGTGTAAGAAATAATTCAGATTTATGAATAAAAGAACAACCCTAAAAATTCGTCTTAAACTAATAATAACGTACAAAACTGCTATCAGCCCACAGGATTACAAGTTCCACCAATGTCCTGGCATCACAGTTGAGCTGTATATTCGCGGTGCCAAAGTCTCGTCGATTAGGCAAACTTTATGACAATTAGAAATAGACCGGAACAATGTTTGAAGGAAGTTTTTATTATAATGGTTTTCCTCTTTCACTAATAGAGCAATCAGACATTATTACTGGTCTATTGCAGTAACGAGAGTAAGTTGTTATAAGTTTGCCTAATCGACTTAGGCATCGCGAAAATACAGCACAACTGTGACGCTAGGACATTGGTACGATTTGTAATCATGTAGGCTGAAACATTTATATATCATTGGTTTAAGACAAATCTTTAAGTGTAATCTGTGTTCTTTTATTCATAAATCTGAATTATTTCTTACAAAGCTTGCAGAACTTTCTATAATAAATGAAAACAATGAAAATCAGAATTTTTCTAAATTCGACTTCTTATATCTGCATTTCGTTAACGAAGAAATTTAATAAGAATATGTCAAATACCTTTTCTTCTGTAAGATCTATTGATGGGGATCACACATTGTCTCCGTTTATTATGTGTATTTGAGATCTGCAAGACTATAAAAGAGATGCTATAAAAGAGATAATAACCGTAAACTTTACGTCCATTCACGTTAGGAAGTCATACAGACATTTTTCTTCAAGACACAAAAGCGTGTTTATTTTAAGAAGGCTTTTAATAAGCCTGAAGTTTTCGACCTTCTTTCATATTATTCTTATTCTTAAAGAAGTGTATATCGCCTTAAGGTAATGTTTCTTCTTTAATTTTCAAATACAGCAAGTGTATTTATATTCTTGAATGTACGGTATGTTCCAGGACCGGCGGAATTAAAAAAAAATGGTTTTTTTATCTGCACACAAAAGGAGTCTTCTCCTTGTACAAATTCTTATTCTAATCTGATAATATTCTAATCTAAAACTGATTTAAAATAAGATGTCAAATAGCCTATTACATCTTATCATACATCATTTTTAGGTTAGAATATTATTAGGGGATCGATCATGTAAGTTTTTCCCTAGAGCGGAAACGTGAAAAGTGAAAAGTTTCATATAAGTTATGTCACATATCTTATATAAAATTTTTTATTTTTCACGTTTCCATCCTAGAGAAAAAGTTACATGATCGATCTCCAGATTAGAATAAGGATTTGTATAAAAGGATGATTTGTTCTGTGTGGAAATAGAAAAGCATCGTGATTTTTAAAAACTTTTGCCAGTCCTGGAACATACCGTATATTAGGAAATAAAGAAACTTGCTGTACTTGAAAATTAAAGAAGAAAACATTGCCTTAAGGCGATATACGCTTCTTTAGTAATAAGAAAGAATATGAATGAAGCTCGATAACTTGGGCTTATTAAAAGCCTTCTTAAAATAAACTTTCTTTGTGTCTTGGAAAAAGTATCGATATGACAGATTTCCTAACCTGAATGGTCACCAATTTTAACGCTTAATAACCCTTATTATAACATCGAGCGACGATTTCCACTTTTAAAATGTTCTTCTACATACGAAAATAAATCGGTGGAAGAGATTTTATTAAAATCTGAGGTGGGTATGGTTCACAAAACATTTACGTTTATTTCCACTAATAATCACTTTTAATGTCGGTTCAACTAACAATAGGGCCTGCGGCCTGCGGCACGCGATACAACTTACTAGATCACATGCGATCTAATAAATTTCTAGAAATGCACCAATCAGTACGCAGCATGTGTAATAATTTTCTAGATTGCACATGATCTGTTAAAAGAAATCGTATCATGTGCTGGAGGCTTTAGTTGAGCCGAGATTAAATGTAGTCATTGGTGGGAATAAACATAAATTTTTGGTTAACAGTAACCACTTCAAATATTAATACAAATCTACTCCCTCAATTGTTTTCGTGTGTGGAAGAATCTTCGATAAGTGAAAATTGTCACTTGATGCTATAAGAGTTAATAATCGTAACATTCACATTAGGAAGTCATACCGACACTTTTCTACAAGACTCCAAATCATTCTTATTTTAAGAAGGTTTTTAATAAGCCTGAAGTTTTCGATCTTTTTTCATATTATTCTTATTATTAAAGAAGCGTATATCGCTTTAAGGCAATTTTTTTTTCTTTAATTTCAAGTACAGCAAGTTTATTTATATTTTCGAATATACGGTATGTTCCAAGACTGACGCAAATTTTTAAAAAACACGATGGTTTTCTATCTGCACACAAAACAAGTTCTCTTTTTATACAAATCATTCTTCTAATCTGATAATATTCAAATGTAAAAATGATGTAAGATAAGATCGAATAGTCCATTAGATCTTATCCTACATCATTTTTAGGTTACAATATTATCAGATTAGAATAAGAATTTGTATAAAAAGAGGATGTTTTGTGTAGAGATAGAAAAGCATCGTGTTTTTAAAAAAATTTCGCCGGTCCCGGAACATACCGTATATTAAAAAATATAAATAAACTTGCTATACTTGAAAATTAATGAAGAAAACATTGCGTTAAGGCGATATACGCTCTTTAATAATAAGAATAATATGAACGAAGGTCGAAACTTCAGGCTCATTAAAAGCCTTCTTGAGCCTTCTTAAATAAAAATTATTTGGAGTCTTGAAGAAAAATGTCGGTATGACTTCCTAATGTTAATGGACGTAGAATTTGCTATTATTAACTCCTTTATAGCATCTAGCGACAATTTTCACTTTTAGAAGGTTCCACACACGAAACAAAATCGATGGAATAAATTTATATTAA
The DNA here is from genome assembly GCA_035220615.1 of Leptothorax acervorum. Classification (NCBI taxonomy): domain Eukaryota; kingdom Metazoa; phylum Arthropoda; class Insecta; order Hymenoptera; family Formicidae; genus Leptothorax; species Leptothorax acervorum. Next base: position 116,708 of record JASTWQ010000556.1, read on the forward strand.
CATTTCAGGTGGGTACTGTTAACAAAACATTTACGTTTTTCCCACCAATGATTACATTTAATCTCGGTTCAAAACTTAAAATTTCCAGCACATGAAACAATTTTT